>OOFJ01066137.1:2981-14846 GCA_900323375.1 Benthosema glaciale
GTCCACACATTACAGAATACATACAGTGTGTTCTTTTTCATAAAAACACAAACAACAAAACAAAACAAAACAGAACCGAACAGAAAAGAACCGAACCGAACCGGACAGGACAGGACAGGACAGGACAGGACAGGACAGGACAGGACAGGACAATACAAGAATACATACAGCAAAACACAGTGGATCATTGAGTGGC
The DNA here is from genome assembly GCA_900323375.1 of Benthosema glaciale. Lineage (NCBI taxonomy): Eukaryota > Metazoa > Chordata > Actinopteri > Myctophiformes > Myctophidae > Benthosema > Benthosema glaciale. The sequence goes on from OOFJ01066137.1 coordinate 3,178, forward strand.
TCATTGTTTGATTACATTAATAGATGTGTAGTGATAAGTTATTATAATAATGGTAGTGATTAGTCAAAGCAGAGACAGTTTGTCTCCAGGTTAGAGGACAGAGCAGTTTTGAACAGCCTAAACGAAGTTATTGACCGGATATGAATAGGTAAGTTATTCCAATCTGTAGGAGCTTTAAACATGAAGGCTTTTTTTCCAACTAGGTTGGATACCCTTGTTGGAACTTTGAAATACATTTGTGTACAGTGTCTTAGTTGGTGTTGAGAGGTGTAGGGGACAAGATACTGTTTTAAACTTACACTGGCTTAGAATGTTGCCTGTAGATTTTGACATTCAAGAACTCAAAGAATTCAAAGTACTGTACATCTGCTCTCCCACGTTCTGCAGCTATCCACCACTATCTTTATCTTCCTTCCTTCTCCACTGTGTATCTGGGGGAGTGCTCTCTGCCTGATAGACTCGTGGCAGGCCACGCTCTTATGGGTCTTGGCAGCATTGAGAACCAGGTTGAACACAATAAATGATGAGGTTGCCCAATGCGGTTTTATTTTGGATAATAACATTTACGGTGAAGAGATTGCATCAAAACTGATCACAAAGGTCTATCAATGAACGCAACCATCTGGTTCCCTCCCACTAGTTTAGTTATTAATCTCAACTTGATTTCCCATATTGTATAAGGTCGAGCAATGTTGTTCAGCAACAACCGGGAGCATATCTATATTCCCCAGGCTCTATGTTCCCTGTTTAGCAAACCCTATCCCCTAAAGTTTAGGGGTTTAGGGACTAAACCCTCAGGTAAGTGGGGAACATGGGGATGATGCCAACAAACACCACACAACCAAGATGATAATAGTAGGACTGTTGCATTTATTTTTTTTATAAAGATAACCATTTTAAATTACTCCATTAAGTGCAATTTTTTTTATGTCACAGTGCTCTGTGGTTGTTCACTACAGCAACTTTACATAACCTTTGGCTTTCTTATACAGTACATCATGCTTTCAATTTTTTTTTCTTCTCGTCTTTGTCTCTAGGGTCTAATGGGTTCATCGTGGCAGCGCTGTACACAGAGAGACGTCTGGCTGTGGTAACATTTCTCAATAATGTTAAATCCTTACTTCATTGTACAATGGTGTCATGCAACAGAAATGGCTCATGTGATTTGTACATTCCAAGAGATCCAAGAGAATCAGTAAATTAGCACGTACACAATACTACAGTAGATTGTGTACAATTAAGTATTAAATGAGGCTTCATAGAGTATTTCAATTTGATATAAATGGGATTCCTTTAAAGAAAGTTAGAATAGAGCACACAGAATGGATTAAACTGAAATGTTTAATTGATCAGAGACTAACGGTAAGGAAAACCTTACAGGTTGTTTACTGTAACTGCAAGGTGCCTTACAGCCTTCACTGTCAAAAACAAATCGTAATTGACTGCCCTAATTCATCATACAAGACAACAACCAGACGGCGACAATATGTTCTATTGATCTGTGCCCTCCATCTCTCATTCCAGGGTACCATCACAGAAAAACAGGGATTGGTGCTACACAGCTTTAACCTGGCTACCATACTGATATTTCCCGCAGCTATTGTACTCATACTGACATCCATGACCCCAGGTACAGACACACACACACACACACACGTATTACTTATGAGGGACATCACTGTTTTGATTGCCATTTTCTTTAACCCTAAAGCTGAAAGTAGCTTATCTAAAAGCTACAAAAAAAGATCTGAGTATTCTCTGCACAGACTGCACACACATTTAGTGTATGTATGTTAAAATATTTGATATGATGCCATCTCTTTTGCATAAATGCAGGTTCAAGCAATTGAAGTGTGTGTGTGTGTGTGTGTCTGTCTGTCTGTCTGTCTGTCTGTCTGTCTGTCTGTCTCTGTCTCTGTCTCTGTCTCTGTCTCTGTCTCAGTGGGTGGTATTTGGGCTCTATCAGTCCACACTATACTGTTTCTCAAGCTCTACTCCTACAGAGACGTCAACAGGTGGTGTAGAGAAATCAGACATGCCAAGGCCAAGAAACTGACACGCTCCAACTCATGTAAGTATATCCACGCACGCAGACGCACACACTTAACTTAGCAGGTGTAAATCAACAAGTTTCTATTTGGAAACACATGCGACCACAATTCCAGTATATTGATTGGCAGATGTACAGTCTCTCTAGTACAGGTTTATTCCATCAGTTTTAAGTGCAGTCCAGACTCCACAGTGTTGCTACTGCCATCTTGTGGTGGAATGCTACATGCACTCAATGGCTCATGCACTCACTCACAGTACACCTGTCAGAGTCCAATGGTCCAGATCAGGAGTCTTCAAACTTAGAGTTACTGCAGGGGGACTGCCAGGTCTTTGTGTAATAGGGATTTATATTTCATTTAAATTTGACATTAACCACTTGAGCCCCCACATCCCTATTCTGTGCGGGAACGTTATCCGAAAATAGTGTTATGATCTTGTAGATCGCATCATAATGCAAACAAAGTGTATTCTTCTAATGTAGAAACAGTTAAATGGCTGTGTTGCCTATATGATAGAACAAGTTGTCATCGGTAATCGATAGGTCACACATGTCTCCGTATTAAGTCTTGAAGTCATCAATATGTCATGAACATGATGGCAGAGACCTACAGGGAAGCCACACCGACCCTGCCTTGCTTAACCCTAACCCTATATGCATTGTTTGTCCAAAAAGTGTGATTCTGAGATGTGTTTGCCATGCGATGAGAGTGAATGGATGGTTTTGTGATATCAGAGCAGTGAGAGCACACATGATGCAACAGATGATGATTGACAGTATTTGGACGAAGCATGTACAGGACAGGTTCTACCAATTCTCAACGTGTCTTTAAATATTTGTTTTACCGGTTCTTAATATATTGGGTTTTGTTTTACAGGTCCAACTGTAGCTCGCAATGGCAATGGTTCTGCAGTGCCCACTCATGTCTCCTACCCGGGCAACCTCACCTACCGAGGTACGGTAACCATGACAAGTTGACAACAGTCTGACAGACCAATACGTTAACAGCACATTCACTATGCTACTGTAGCAGAGATAATCGTGCAAACCGCTGGAATGATCAGCACCCCACCAGAAGGCCTATAAGAAGTACCTACTTGAGTTCAGCAGCAACTCTGACAGCATAACATACTGATGTTTTAGTATGTTAACCACAACAACTTACACCACAGTATAACCTTTGCTTCATCAACAATTTGAACCACTTACTGTAAGTGTAGTGTGTTCAAGGTTACTTGATTTTGTCTCTCTTGGGAGAAATTTGTCTTAGAGACAAGGACCAGTACAGTAGCACGTATGCAACAAGTGCAAGTGTGTACTAATATGTACCAATATGGCACCTGTTAACTGTGTGTGTGTGTGCGTGTGTGTGTGTGTGTGTGTGTGTGTGTGTGTGTGTGTGTGTGCAGACATGTACTACTTTGTCTTTGCCCCTACTCTCTGCTATCAGCTCAATTTCCCTCGGTCCCGTCGAGTACGAAAGAGATTCCTAATAAGAAGACTATTAGAAATGGTAAGAATTCACAGAATTGCACGCAGCCACGCACATACTGTACACAGAAACACACTCATGTGTCTTTATCATGATTTGCTCTCTGTTGCAGCTTTTCTTCACACAGTTACTGGTGGGATTAATACAACAGGTAGGTTGAATGAATAAATGACAAAGATTCTGTTTATATTATGCATGTTAATTTCTGTATCAATGTTCGTCTGATTACAAGTAAAACGCCTTATGGGCGAGAAGCGACCGCAGGTTGCGAGGAAACAACAGACTTAAAAGAATAGTCAGTGTAAATCTGGCAATGCACACACACACACACACACAGACTAAGGCTGTCTACAGGTGCACATAAAGCGTCTGTAGGAGGTGTAAAAGTTTGCCAAGTGTTACGGGCAAGTGTTGCAGGCAGTGAGTCACATGACAGCTCCCTGCAGGTTTTCATAGTAACTGCGACCTGCGGTTGCAACAATACCAGCATGTACAATGTGTAGTACATTACAAATCTGTAATCTTGTAGGTGCTGATGACATATTTGTATGTATTTTTCAGTGGATGGTGCCTACCATACAGAATTCTATGAAGCCATTCCAGGTATTCACTCAAGCACACACACACACACACACACTTTAATTAGTGTACAATGATCTAATTTGCACAAACTTCAGGTTTGTTCTTATGTTCATGCACTAAGCGTAGACTCATCTGTTGATATGACAAAATGTTTGACCCACCATACCTCTATTGATATCGTGGGGATGATGATGACTATCAGTGCTTTCACAAAATATGTAGACAATGAAATTTTGGTTTTATAAATAATCATCACTAATAACTATACGTTGGTAAAGTCAAACAATATAAACTAGTCAGTAAGTTCAGAAGATTACATCACTTTACTGCAAAGCATGCTTCAAAACAAGGAAAAAACAACACTTATGCCATATCAGATATCACAAATAATATTACAATTTATAAAATATCAGACAATATCTAGTCTCATGTCATGTACCAATATATTGTAATATGTTATTAGTTACGATAATGTGCTCCTCTCCATCTCTGACAGGAAATGGACTTTTCCAGGATGGTGGAACGCATGCTGAAACTAGCTGTGAGTAACCATGATGTCTGAAATATAGGCGTAAAGAGGTCAAAATCCGGATGAAGACAACTGTGATCATATTAAGGGTTTGGACTAGCCCATGTTTTAAAGATTGTTGTTATACGTTTACAATGATTTGATCAATCATATTAAACAACGAAGAACTGCAAAGTCAGTGACTTGGAGTTATTTAAAAGTGAGCAGAGAGAGATGTGTCCATCATCTGTTCACAAAGAGATCAACATACTTCCTGGTGTTAATACACGATAAGTGGCAGCAACATGATGCTGTGAATACCACCAGATTGACTCTACATTTAGTAGTTATAACATTGTGGTTCTGATTATACAACCGAAACCCCTTAAACCCTTTGAAGGAACATTTATACTTCATTGAACATAGCCAATCTACAAGCTCATGTGTTGCATATGTTGTAATTATAGAAGTAAATTGCTCCCTTCCATCTCTCCTTCTTCCTCCTCTTCTCTCTCTCCTCCACCTGCAAATCATGCACTACTGTGCTCCTAATTTCTTCTCCTGTCATTTACCATAATTATTCTCAATCATTCTTTATGTTTGCCTTTCTTTCTCGGTCTGCCTATCTTTGTTTTACCTTGCGCCTTCCTCTACTCAAATTGCTCTTCACTCCTCCCCCTCTCTTCTAGGTCCCTAACCATTTGATATGGTTAATATTCTTCTATTGGTTCTTTCACTCTTGCATGAATTTTGTGGCAGAGCTGATGCAGTTTGGAGACAGGGAGTTCTACAGGGATTGGTGGTGAGTGGATACCCACAAAACACACATTCTCTGTTTCTCTCTCTCTCACTCTCTCTCACTCACACACACACACACACACACACACACACACAAATGCATATCCCCACACACAAATCTGTTTAAGGGTAATGTGTAATGTTTACTTTCTTAAGAACAGTAGTTAAAAGAAAGTCACTAGGTTGTCTTTAAACCATGACATATTTTGTGTCTTTGATGCAGGAACTCTGAGTCTGTCACCTATTTCTGGTCCAACTGGAATATTCCAGTTCACAAGTGGTGTCTGCGGTGAGTCCCAGGCTCTATACTGTTATTTATTACACTATTAATACTATGGATTGGAAATGGTATGATGGACAGGTCAATGTGTAAGGTGTTTTTTAAGGTCTGTCTGTCTGTGTCTCTCTCTCTGTCTCTCAGGCACTTCTATAAACCCATGTTGAGGAATGGAGTGAACAAGCTTCTGGCACAAACCTGTGTCTTCCTGTTTTCTGCATTCTTCCATGAGGTACACTGAGAGAGGATGGATTATTTTATGCACACGTCTTATTTTATGTCTCTTCCCTTACATCCATTGAATTGAATTGAATTGAATTGAATTGAATTGAATTGAATTGAATTGACTTGACTTGACTTGACTTGACTTTCTAACCAGGTAAAATTATCATTGAGATTAAAATCTCCTTTCTGTCTGTTTGTCTTCCAGTACTTAGTAAGCATTCCTCTGAAGATGTTCAGACTGTGGGCCTTCATGGGTATGATGGCTCAGGTGAGTCATGCTGAGCATGTTGTTGCTGCCTATCTCCTTATTCAACTTTTAGCACAAATTGACACCCATACTTGATCATACTACAGCGTCACACAAAAGCATAAAAAGTAGCCGATCCACAAGCTCGAAAGCTTGTAGATTTTGCATTTGCATCCTGAGAAGTAACAGTTTTGAACATATGAGGTTTCCTCCACAGACAATCTCGCTCGCACACACACTCACACAAATCTGTTTCTTGATGCCATCTCTCTCTCAACTTGCTATTATACACAGCCTGATGTCTTGCTTATTATACTTTTTAACACTTTTTTTTTTTAAACACAGGGTTTTGCTGTGCACGTACACACACTTTGATCTCTAATCTCTGTCATCTCTGCAGGTTCCTCTGGCCTGGTTTGTTGGTCGCTTCCTGACTGGTAACTATGGCAACGCTGTTGTCTGGATCTCACTCATCATTGGCCAGCCAGTTGCCATTTTAATGTATGTCCATGACTACTATATACTACAATGGGAGGCAACAACGTAATACTGGACACACACACACACACACTACAAAACAGAACAGCATACTACTGGACAGATAACATACATGAGACACATGCACAAAATAAATATACAAAACTACACACACACTCTCACACAGATGCAGGACAATGCAAATTAATGAATGTATACGTTTCAATTATGGAAAAGGGAAAACCCAGGAGCAGAAAGTGTCTTAAGAGACCCAATCATGTTTGCACTATGTAGAACTGGACCGGAAGATTTTTCATCTTCTCATATCTTTTCATATATTTCGATGTACAGTAGTAGAACAATTTTCATCATAATTCATTAAAGAACTGCTTTTGGAAGTTCAGGAGTAGTCAATCTCCAGTGTTGAGCCTGACTTATACTAAAAATAGCCGCTCTACAAGTAGATCTGCTATTTTCGACATACTGTAGGACAGGGACGTGGACAGAATATTTTAGAGGCAGGGGCTGAAATTCCCTAAAAGGGCACTTTGACCAAAAATGTCAAACAGTGGATCTACAAGCACTCAACGCATCGTGCTGCGATGAGTTGAGTGCTTGTAGATCAGCTATTTTCAGGGCGTGAGCCTGCACTCTTTAGCTACTGAAGATGCAGCGTATGACATGGATTTCTACACAGATATTCTTTCCACTGCAAAATGTCACGTTCAAGTTCAGGATAGTTTGGAAAGAGGCAATTCTCCCTGAAGTAAAAGGGCAGGGGCTCAAGCCCCCTTTGATGTCTGTGTGCACGTGCCTGCTGTGGGACGGAATATAACATTAGCCGATCTTAGGATCCACTGTCACCAGCAAGTAGGCTTTGAGCCACCTATTGAATTGCTGGAAAGAGATCCTGGTAGACACAGACTCATTAGCCAATTTGATTAGCTAGAAGAATTTCTTTCAGATAAGACCTTTGGTACTAATAATTAAGGATCCTAGGAGAGGCCACTATTGGTGACATACCATTCTTGAATCTTTCCGAGTGGTGAAAAGATGAAAATGTTCTACTCCAAGCAACTGACCGTGAATATAAAATCAAGATATCAAGACTGTAAACGTGTTTAGAGATATGGAAGTCGGGCAATGCTTCCTTCCTTGCAAATGACAGAAATTGACAGTCAGGGCTGGAGGAACAACAATATATCTCAACAAAAACATGTAGAGTAGAGAATCTATGTCAATAAAAATGTGTTGGGGCTTGATGAACGTCCCCAGCGTGTTTACATTCCACAAAGAAAGGTTTTTGGTTACTTCTAGTGGTAGCTACATGTAGTACTGCAGTGCACTACATATAACTGTATATCCTGACTTCTTCCCCTCTTTAATTCCTTAAGTTTCTTCTGGATACACATTTGTAATGTTTCCTGCCTTTCCCAACAAAGGAGGACAAATACGGTAAAGTAGAAAGACAGACTTATGGGGGTGATCACACACAGAGACGATAGAACCTCGTCACCAGCTAAACCATTGTTTTTGTACACTCCTCTTCATTCCTCCTCATTTTTCTAGCACTTTTTAAAAGTGCAAGTTTTTTTCTTGTGTAAGGGCACCGCTCGTCACAAACTTTATTAACTAAGAGCGGCAAATACAGCGGTAGTGCTGGCATCTCCAAAAAGAGCTTTATGGCCTGCCCTGCCCAGTCCAGACTGTGTGATTAGCACCCATCAGAGTGAAATGGTTAATAAGGGAGAGAATGTAGTGACAAGGGAACAAATGAAGGGGTATACAGGAAATTGTTCTCGTTTCTTAACCACTTAAAGCCTATATACTAACTGTTGACTGGGGTCACCCATGGGTCTACTCTGCACTTGGCCCCTTCCATTTTTCCCTCTACAGTACACCAAATGTCTTCACTGGAAATAACCCATCTACAAGCTCACAACTTGTCCCTTGCAAGCTTGTAGATTTGCTATTTTCAGCAAATGTTTGCCTATTTTTGTGAATATTTTCTTATGTCATGCCCAAAATACGAACACTAGGGTTCCTGTAGTAAAACCTTGAAAATTATCAATGCAAGTAAAACAGTGAATCACAATACAGGTGTTAGCTCAGTTATCAGATTGATTTTATTTTCAACTTTGTATGCTTTTGTTTTTGCTGCTAATGACTGGTAATATTCAGCTGTCCTTAAATGATTATACCTTATGTCATAAAGCCTATATATGTATTGTATGTTTGCTCAATCATTTAATTTATGCCAAAACTTGTGATTTGAGCCAGGGTAATATTGGTGTTGATTTATGTCTGTAGAAATATTTGTTTATGCACTTTAAACATGATGTATGCTCTTGACACAAGCAATATAATATTTCTATTAATATATTCTGTAAGTCATGTTAAGACATTTTCATTTTTCTCCTGTATATTTTACTTATGTTGCTGCTTTGTCATATTATGAAAATAACTGCAAATGATGAAGTATTCCTTTTCAACTGTTTCCAAATAAGTTTGATATGACCATTTTGTCAAGTAAAACTCTAATAATCAGTTGAATCCACTTCCTGATATACTGTATGTGTTGAACGTCAACCCTTTTGTCAATGTTGGTTATCAATATTGAGAGAAATGCATATTAGGAACTTGGGAAGATAAGATTTGCTCTGAGATCTCCTGTGGGTGAAATGCTTTTCCTTTCCTTTACACCTTTTATTGCAAGCAGTGCAAGTATGTTTGATCCAAACATTAGTCAACTGAAGTGTCACAGCTGTGTAACCTATCTGCTTGTGTCTGCAAGACTGTTTCAGTCCTTTACAGTTGCAGTCCTCTAGCACAGAACATGAACATGTGACAATTTATTGAGAAGTAAGCATCAGTACATAGACATGTTTGCTGACCTACTGCAGCTTCACAGTAGCTGTGTGCTTACCGTTATTAGTTACGATTTAATTCAACACTTTTGGATTTGCTCCTATACCAAAAACCGATCCCATGGCATGTTCAGTATTAGGTTGGTTGGCACAACTATTTGATCCACTATGAAATGTTTCTTGCTTGGCTAGAAAGGCTTTTCAAACTGTAAAGCCATTTGATAGCTCCAACGAGGTGGTCAAATGTTCAATGCTGCCGCTTCTCCAATTACCCCCCTCCCCCTCCCCACCCATGCAATGGTGCGAACTGGGATGAACGGATTCCTTCTAGGTGGAATTCAGCCTACAGTATATACTGGAACAGTATACTTCATCATGCCGCCATGTACTGTATGTGTGCTGACCACATAAGTATTTACTAAATCAATCCTGTTTGACAATCACCGTTGCAATCGGCTCGTTGCCTACTCAACAGAGCAGCTCATTTATTTTCTTCACTTATCTAGATCTGTGCAATTATTTTTTCAACGTGAAGTGAATTAGATTAGAAACCAGGGAAATTACCTCCAAGCTAGAAAGATAGATGGACAGGGACGCATCACCAGAACCTTAATACCTGGCCTGCAGGGCTGTCACGGGAACTCTGTTCTCACTTGTGGGTCAGAGACTTCTCTTCTGGCTGCACCTGCACCAAGAGTCTGTGTGCTGTTGCACAAGATATGAGCACTGGCTTTGATGCGGTGTTTGAAATGAAGCTTTACATTTGTCTTTCAGGGAAGTCTGTGTATTGATTTTTTTTCTCTCATGTCATCATGACCTTGAAGAAATGTAAAAAGAATGTATTAATCTTATTGTCTGTTGTATAAAGAAAGTGAAGAACTGGAACATAAAATGTTTTGACAGAGGGAAGTTATTTTTTTAAAAGCCTTGCAAATGGAATAATTTGTTTGATAAATCTTGTTTATATTCTACAAAATAAATTGACTTGGCTCTTTTTCACCCTTTAGCAAGCCGGCTGACAGTATTATTGTATTAACAGAATGTAATTAGCCAGAGATGGCACCATTTCTGCCATTCAAATTAACCTGATTATATTAGCCATTCTAAAGTCAAGAGGTCGTACATTGTTATAATTGGCTTCTCTTTTGCTATTTTAGTTGAAGAGATGGTGTGTAGAGCAGGGGTCTTCAATTTTTTTCAGGCCAATGACCTCTTAGCTGAGAGAGATGAAGCGAGTTATTCTCAATACTTATTGGATTCATGTTTTCAGGCATTAACTACTTAAACCCACAATACTGTAAACTTGACCATTGGCTCAGTACTTGGTCTGCTCTTTTTCCTGTACACCGAACCACGTTGCTGAAAATAGCCACTCTAAATCTGCTATTTTAGGTGATTAAAAAAGTTCCTATCACAACGATTTGGCTCCCCCCGTTGTAGAGGGGGGTAAAAGGAGCGGATCAAGTTAGTTTAATTTATTGTCCAATGTGAAAATTTGTCTACGGTCTCAAACAGTAACAACAAAACAGCAACAACACTTATCTTCATGGCAAAATGCAGGACAACAGTGACAAATACATTAAAAACAAATCTAACAAGACATTGTACCATTAGGGCCTTAATGGCATTAGGAATGAAGAAATTGTTAGTCTAACTAAGATGTTACGGTTAGCTTTTGGTAATTTGTACCATCTACCAGAGGGAAGTAGTTTGAACTCCCTGCAGAGTTGATGAGAGGGGTCATTTGGTATCTTGACAGCTTTTTAAGTACTTGTAGATAAAACTTAATTGATTCTGTATCTTCCCAATGATTTGAGGCTAGGTTCACCATTCGCTGCAGCTTGCTTCCTTTTATATTAAGATTCACATACCACATAGCCATGTTATGTCAAGATTCCCTCTATCAGGTTCTTATAGACCGTTTCCATAATATGCTTGCTCACTGTAAAGGAGTTGAGCTTGCGTAGTAGGTGGAGGCGTATATAGCAGATCTAGGGACGCTAGGGTTCAAGAATAAAACAACACCTTTGCATCCATACATAAGGTGAACAATGTTTCTCCATCCATGCTATGCTATAAAACAAAACAGTGATTAGTACATAAAAAAAATCTTTATTGTGCTGTGTGACAAGAAACTGAAAAGAAT
>OOFJ01066316.1:3641-15751 GCA_900323375.1 Benthosema glaciale
GCGCACCATGGTAGCCACAGAATTGTATCTTGTTTGAGTAATATTTAATTAATAATTATTTTGTTGTTAGCTCATTTGGATGACTACTCAGATATAGCTTCATATATATATATATATATGTTTAGTAAAGCTTACAATGCAAATTGTGTCAAATGAATGTAGGACCTACATTACGTATAACATTGTATTGTGTATTGCTAGTTTACTTAAAGAACCACTTCACCCATTTTCCATCTATCTTTCTATCCAAGCTACTGTATCAACCTAATTGGTCCGACTCCTCACTAATGCTCAATATGGTACCATTCTTTACCTTTCTCTGTGTCTCAGAGGAAGGTTGTGGATTTGAAATCTTATCTTATATTTATATATATCTTTTATTGGTTTATTTTATAAATGAGAGAACAATGGCTTTATGGCATGCTAACATTCCAGGAATAGAAAGCCTGCAGTTTCTACATAAAAGAAGAATCCCAGAGTGAGTGAATATGGAAAACTGTAAACAGGTGCTCTTTAAAAGGGTTTAGTTTCAGGACAATTCAATTACGTTGTAGGCATCACAGTGAAAACAAATAGGTGGTGAACTTAAAGAAGGTCCAAGGCAGCTCTGTTCAGTTCAAGCAGAAAATCTTCTATTCAGGTTCCACTTTCTAGCTTGGATTCGTCATCGATAACAATAGTAAAGAAATCTACTTTTTCCACCACTGCATGGAACTGCACGTGCTCACCTGTATAGCAGTCAAAACACCCACTGGAAATGGCCACAATTTTCTTTTCTCTCTCTTATCTACTGTCATGAGACTGTACTGTCTTTCGTAAGTATTTTACTGTACATTAGCTGCCCTTCCAACTGTTTTTGCTTAGTCTTTCCGAAGCAGACGTCCTTCTAAAATAGAATGCTCTTTTTGTGTGATTTTGACATGTATGAGACGCCTCTGTGACTGCACCTGCATCATAGACACACTACCTATTTAAAATCAACAACATCTGCAGTCACACGCCTCATTATCTTTTAGTGGAAGCTGGGCGTCTATTTCGTAAAACGTCCATTTCTTCTAACCTTGAGATTTCATCCTCTGCCACTGTCACTCATATCATGGGCCAGAGGAGCTCACACTTATGAGACAAGCAGAAACCTGGCGCTGATTATGTGGGACAAAGCACGTTGCTGGAGTTATGGCGCTGTGCGACATGTTGATCACATGTTCAGATTTCGGTACCCATCCATTGGCTAGGTTATTGCATGATTGATCCCCCTCCCCTAACCCCCTTTAATGGATACACTTTATTAATTACGTTTTTTTGGTTGAAACATTGTCATGAAGTTAACAAAATGTTCATGACATGCCACCCCTTAGGCCTACTTCAGAATAACAGTGGGGGAAATGCTTTTATATATATATTTATTTTGCTTTCCTATCTACTAAGCCTCAAATCTTTTGCATTGACAGTGACAGGCTCTCTCAAAATGCCCCACTAACAGGGAACATCATTCCAAGTTCTCATACATTTTATTTGGCAGAAGAATTCTCACTTTGCCTCCCTTTGCAAATACAAAGTTTACTCAAGAACTATAAGCACAGTGCTCAGGAGAATAGCAGAGTGCATTGTACTTAGTAATCCAGATATTTGATCTTCATATCAATTTAAGTTTCTTCATATAATTGATCCTCACTAATGGGAAATATAAGATGGTATCATTTCTGTCGTTGTCACAGAGGATGGTTGTGGACAGTTAGATACCTACCTACTTTGTTTTGACATCATCAGCAGGTTTGGTAATTAAAACAAGATTTCAAAGTATTCCTTTTTTCCCAAGCAAGAACAATGCCTTCTATTTCATCATACTCATTTTCCAGGAAGATAAAATTGTTGTTTTAGCCACCAATGAGGCAGTGTAGTGATGAGCAATTGAATGAAGGTATAAAGTGGTCCTTTAACCAAAGGACCACTTTATAAAGGCTGGTCTGTTTGTGATTGTGATTGTTTTTAGTGATTGTTTGCACTAGCCTGCAGAATGAGCAGACGTTCTTAATCCAAAGCAATTTACAGTAAGCAAGAACAGCAGACAGTCACATGTCACAATGTTTTGCAATTGTCAGCTATGCCAATAAACATGCAATTGTCAACTATGCCAATAAAGATGTGTCCTGTGGCTGTGGAAGTGTCATTGAGCAAGACACTTTAACACCCATCTGCTCAATCATTCTAAATTGCGCTAAAAACATTTATTCATTTTTATTTAAAACTTATGTAGACAGGCAATGTCACTGCAGACCGGCAACCTCATTCTCAATAGAGACCTGGTTCAGACTGTAGTAATCCAACAAGGTACATTCAATACAGAGACAAGATAAATAACCTCAGGTTGAGGCGGTAGAGTAGGAGATGGCCTTCCTTGAATAAATCAAATAAAAAAGGTGTTTGAAAATCCTATTTGAATGTTATTAATTTGTAATCTGTATGTACAGAGAGTAGATGACAGTCTACTCTGTCTAATCACTAATCTACCTATAAATAACCAAATGTCATTCCGTCAGTTTGTCATAAACCGCCGTAGCTCCTCACTGGCTGCACCAATCGCTCCGACTTTTCACACAGACAATCTAAATTTCACTTTCCCTGGATTCCTTGGGTCATGACGCATCTCCCCATATAGGCCACGCCCATTTGTGTCAGGATAGATTTCCCGCCATTTCCACTTTTCTTCCAAAAACACTTTTGGCTCTCCTACGGGCAGCTTTTGTACAAATCTCACAAAAACGGCACACATGACCTCTGTACCTCCGATTACAACACCACGTGCAGAATTTTCATAGTCCAGATCGTTCAGCTGTAATCCGCTTCCAACGTTAGTGGGAGGGGCCTGTTTTACCAAAAAATGCCACAAATCCCAAACTGAATGACCAATGACCCAAATTTCATTCACATGTCGAGGGTGGTTTAATCAATGAAGAGCCAAAAGCAATTCCATTTTCAGCCATAGGGGGCGCCGCACACGTGGACTTTTAACACATTTATTGCAAAAAACATGCTTTTTGGCCCATTATTCCGCAATGTTTCAATTATTCCCTCCCAATCAGTACTGTGATCTTGCATCGCATTGCCCACACTGTAAATAATTTGGTGTTCATATACCTCAACGGGTAAGGTCTTGTCAACACAACTGATGATATTTCAAATGCGATGAATCCGTTCTCCAATCTTCTATTAACGGCTAGGTGTGCTGTCGTGCTCATTTCAGCATGGCTGGACAGCCTACCTGTAGTAATATAAATATTTCCTTCCACTTTTGTCTTTTTTCTCCTTTTTTGGGTATGCTCACCTGTTGACAATGTGCTGTTCACAATCGCATGACTTACGTGCTGTTGCACATAAAGTGATATGTTATGGTGGATGATTGTCCCATTACATCCCTGCAATCTGCATTGTGAGATGTGAGTTACCACCTCTAGATCAACCCTGTGCGAAGTTTACTTCTATTTAATCTTGGAACGTCCGTATAAAATTTCTTAAATGTAGATTCTTCTGCTTTGTGTTTATGTAAATGCAAATTTAACAGTTGGATGTGAATATAATTTAGAGGATTTGGTTTGCTTGCCATGTGGCTAATCCTCCTTCACGGCCACTTAATAACTGTCAATCACGGAAAGTTCAAGCTTTTAGTGAGAGTCCGCCCTAAAATTGCACCCATTATTGCTCTTCAGAGCCATGGAATTCAATTCTTGATATGTCAGATGGTGAATCATTCAAATGATGTGTGCAAATTTAATACCTTTATGTGACAGTGTATACACTGAAGTGCTTACCTCAAGTCAAATTAATGTTCTGGAGGTGGAGAGGTTTTAGTTTTACTCTCTTTATTCACTGCATGTTCTGCAGAGAGGTATGATGAATGGGGCGAAAAACAAGAAATATAAGAAATACCTTATTAAAAACAATATTTTGAGCAGCAACTTATCCAACCAAACAATTATTTTATGCAATATGTCAACATTTGAATTTGTTCAGTTAATCAGAAGTAATTATGTGAGATCAGAGAGAAGCTGCGGTTTTGAATCACTTCTACTTTTATAGTAGCAGGCTGGGTACAAGTAATCCTCCTTTAACCATGATTATAACTCAATTAAAATTAACCATTTGAAAGGGTGCCTGGCTCCCCAGAGCTGGTGTCAGAGTGACATAGAGAGAGCAGCATCTACAATGAACTGGGTCATGCCATACCAGGATCAGGGAGGGCAGGGTTGGGGTTATTATTAAAATGGGCACATCCTGGCGCAGGCTTTGCTCTCATATACTGTAGGAAATTTTACTTTCTAAATTTGTTTTGGAGAATAATGAGTATAATAATGAGTATAGTACATTTTGATGTCAATACTTTTGTACTTGGATGTACTGCCATCTCATTTTGCCTTGCTTCCAGGACAACTTAAGCAAAGTGGTTCATCGTTCTCATGTTTTTCTGTTTTGTCATCAAGCTATTGGAAAGCACTTTGGATCAACTGTTTAAATGTGCTGCTACATGAACAAAGATGGGAAAAAAATGTTTTTGTTTTTCTGACTGTTCTTTTTGTTGTCAACATTCCTGCCGTTGCATGCCTGCCTTGATCCATTCCGTGCAGTTATTTCCTGCAGCTGCAGTGTGGGCAGAGGCTTCATACAACTGAATGAGTTGATCTCCCTGCAAGCTCTCAGCATAGGTGGCAAGGATTCACTGTGGCACTAACGTGTAAATGTGTGGGACCGCCATACGTTAGAATAGCTGTAAGGCTCAACTAGATACTGTATACCAGTGATAATCAACCTGTGGGTCAGGGCCCACTGGTGGGATATGAAGATATTGCAAGTGGTTCTCGAAATAGACCAAATAGAAATGTATTATCATTAAAGATTTTTTAGCGATTACCTTTTACGCCCCCCTCAACAGAACATGACTGCATAATGAAGCATGGAAAAGTCTAGTGCAAGTCAATTAAGCAACATTACACGAGAGAGTGTGCACATTACTGTCATTAACGGCACGCCTGTGTTGCTGCAGGACGAGTCCAATAAGTTGAGGGACCTCCTATAGAGAAAACCACATTCACTTTTGCTCATACTCATACTGTAGCGTGCAACACAAACCCGAACAGTAGCACCGCCTCCCTGTCATACAAACTCTATTTTCCCCTGCAGCTTCCTCGTGTCCTGACGGCTGAACCACACAACTACAGTATGTTGGTGCCCAGGCCTGGAGAGGGTCTGTGCTTAGATCTCTGCGCACTTTTCTAGTTCCGTAAGCAGCACAGAAGCACCATTAATGACAGTAACGCACACCCTCAAGTGTAATATTGCTATTATACAACAGTTACACTTAAAACTAAGATAATGGCTAAAAACACATATATATCTTTTTTAATGACAGATACAAGCCATTACGACCACAAATGTCCCAAGAAACTTGCTAGCCTAAAACCTGTATAATTGAGCAGTTGAGACGAATAACAGTCTAAGTCCTTATTTGAATGTGACCCCTCCCCGAAAAGGCCTAGATGTCCTGACCCCATATCCATCACTTATACATTATGGATCAATAGTGTGGACTTAGACTGTTATTCTTCTCAACTGCTCAATTAACAATCAACAACGTCTAGACGACGAGCAGATGCAATGTTATTGGCCCACAGTGGCTTGGATTCCATGCACATATTTTTTAAATTATGTTTAAAAAAAAAAAGAAAAACTTGAAAGAGTTTTCATTGTGATACTGCTAAATAGGAACTTAAAGTCTCCTATGTTAGTTCCATTGAACCAAGCTGTAAGATAATCTATTGATTTGGCTGCCAACGCTTTTGAGATTTTCAAGTGGGCCTTGATCCAGAAAAGGTTGACATACTGTTAACCATGAATTGGTTTAATCAAATTCTGGCCTGTTCCAGTGTCACAAATGGTGAAAGACGACACTGCCGAGTGCCGATATTATTAGACTCATTCCTTCAACATGTTTGGTTTGGGATGTTGTTACATACCAAAGCAACCGGGATAGACAGTGAAAATGGAGCAATAGACTGTCCAGACACACTCACTCACCGACAGACAAAACAGAGAGACAGACAGACAACTTGAACTCTATAGAACAGATCTGGTTGATTTTAAATTGATGAGGACCGAGAGGAGGCATGTAGTGGGGAATCGCTGGGACATTGTTGCTATTACAATTTGAGTTTGAGCCACCAGCAACAAAGTATGGTTTAGCATAGTCAGGCCTCTTCCAGTAACAGCTTCCAGAGTACACAGCTGGTTAAGGGAAGCAGTTTTACAGCAATGTTTCAGTCGAACTGTAGCACTCATGGGAGCAATGATGAAGTTTTCACTTTTGGCTATACAGCTTTGTCAGTAGTTAATTTCCTTTGGATGATCTACAGGGGGAGGAGGATCTTTTAAAATCAGACATCACTTGTAATTTCTTTTAGGAAGTACGCATCTTGCTTGAAGAACATGTTATGTTATAGACAAACTATTCATCCATAAATCCGTCTATGACCTTAAAAAGCATTTTTATTATGCCTATTTTCTAGATTTGCACACATTAACAAATCTATCAAAGGGTGGATGTCTTGCTCATGACCTATAGAGCGCCGCAGTCCCGCCCCCTTTCATGACGACAACAGGCCCAGAAGAGAATTCCCCATTCATTTTTCCCATAGACATTTCAAAAAGTATTTATTTAAAGACCTCGGACAAAGCCACCTGCGAGGCTCTATAGAGACAATTTAACAAGACAATTTTAATCCACCTTCACGTTTGATATTTACTTTGTATCCTATTTATGTTGAAGCTCTCTTTGTGATCTACCCCGTTGTGGAGAAGGGTTCATGCCATTTACTTTGGTACTGTGGATAAGAGTCTGCTAAATGCCCAAATTGCAAATTGTAATGCCCAACACATGCCCGAACCATCAGCCAACTGAATTGGCAAGATATCGTACTGCTGTCAGGTGAATTCATCATTCAGAGTTAGATTCAGATGCATGTTAATATAAGCAACACACCTCTACTAACACATGTGCAACTTGAAACAACAGATGAGTTGTAAAGAGATGATTTGCGCGTAACAATCTGTCTGCTTGATGGGCACCACCAGTTGTGTTCCCGTAATTTTGCATTTTGCAACCACCCATTTTGAGTATAATCTATAACAATCATAAAAATATGTTCCACTTCCATCTGACAAAAAAACACATTTTATTCTGAGTGTAGTGGTTTATTTAACACAGATGTTACCTATTACATGGTATTTGCATTTACTACGCTTATATAACAAAACATATGGTAATTGTTTGGTAAAGTAAAGTGATATAGAAAAATAAATCTAACACAAAGAGTACCCCATGACCCTAATGTCTAATATGTCTAGGGCATTCTCAAGCCCAAATATGTTACTGTACAACTTATCTATTTCATAAGGATCTTGCTAGTAATTGATGTTATTATAAATAATGCTGTTGGATATATTGCGGCACCTTCTTGTCCCTTGAGGACTACCATTCAGTTTACTCTCCCGTGGATCGGCACCACTACAACTTAAGGGCTTACTGTACGTAAGCAACCTCCTCCATAGTGTATACATTTGTTTTCACATAATAAATTGCATAGTCACCTTTTTCACAAGCCATTATCTCCAATCCAGGTGTGTTGTATTTGTGTCTAATATATGACCCAATTGTCTTAGATTCTTTGTATCTGAAATATATTTCATCTAAAAAATCTTAAAACAAATCAACAGTGTAAGGATCTACCATTTAAAGGGATATTTTACTTTTTTTGTTTAGATTTTAGTTTTTTTTTAATTATGTACTTAGGCTTTTGTGAACACCCTGGACACTTTAATTTCTTTGATTCAGTATTTAGTAGTAGGGATGTGCCGATGAGAAATTTTGGCCGATATCGATATTCGATATAATTAATCAGTTTTATGGCCGTTAAACAATATTACCGATGTCGATATGATCTCATTCTGTATTGAAAAAAATATAATAATTTTGTCCATTCTGAGAAATACATGTATGAAGGTGTCTGCACTGCAGGCTTAGGCAAGTCAGATTTAACTTTAATACCTTTTATATTTAATATTGTGAACTTATACATTTGTTCAAGCTGTTACTTTGGGCTTGTTTATCTGTAAAGACAGACCGATTAATTAATCAACCAAATTGATACCAAAGTCTAGCTCCATATTGATCAATATTTTTGACATATCCAGTGTACTTAACTTAAGCAATAGCTGAAATGTTCACGGCATATAGCTCCTATGGGGGCAATGCCGCCTATAGACCAATGATTCTCAATCCTTTTGACCCTCACCATTTGATGCAGGACCCCAATCTGCACTGTCCCTCGACCGGGCGTTGAGAAATAGTGGTCTTGAGGACACTCTGGGTGTGTGTATATGCGTGCGTGCATGTTTGTGTGTGTGTCTGTCTGTGTGTCTGTCTGTATCTGCGATTAATCCTGCAAACCACTGGGATGATTTGTCTTGTGCATGCTGCCAGTATAGGGCCGAAGAAGTAAATCTTTGAATATTTTCCCACATATTTTTCTTGTAGTGAGTTTATTTTATGTTTTTTATGGGGAGAGAGATGGGGGGATGACATGCAGCCAAGGCCGACGGGATCGAGAGTCGATCCCGCGGAACACTGCAAAGCTGGATTACCAGCCATGTGGCCTGGACCACTGAGCCATGGCCCAGGCCTTGTAGTGAGTTTATAATATAAGGCCCAAACCACATCAATTATGCAACTATAGTCACAACTATAGTCACAAACAAACAGTTTTAAGGGCATACTAGTCTCGCATATACAGTAGCCAGACAACTATTCCACAATGTCCACCTCCCGAGTAATGTTTATCATTTCCCTTCACAAAAATATAGGCTCATTTAAAAAAAAATCTTAAAAGCTTATTTTGTGTATTTCGACTTCTGCTATGCAACACGTTATATATGCTTAGATGATTGCTACTTATATTTGGATAGATATGTGCGACTGTAAAGGTGAAGTGGAACTGGGGAGCTCTCCACTTCCGCTTTATATTTTACTCATGATCAGAGCTTCCATTGCTCCAGACTGTATGCATTTGAAAACGATGCGAGAGGCAACAGTCTGGCAACACAAGACTATAGGACACACCAGTGCTCCTTGCTCCTTTTTATGTATGAACATTTTTCAACATGGACACGATTATGACAAAAAACGATTGTGATTATCTCAAATAATTGCGATTAGATGACGATTAAGTAATAATAGTGACAACCCTATGGACTGCGGCCCAAAAAGTAAATTTCAGATGAGGCTTCCGTCCTCCAGAGCACAGCTCCTGGGCCTCTATAGCAGTGGCTCCCTGGCATATCTTTTCAAATGGGGGTCCGCGGGCTAATCAGTGTCAATTTGGGGGTCCTTGACGTGACAAAGTTTGGGAACCACAACCACTGCTCTACTTGAGCGGTGGAACAGAAAAAGAAAAACGGCCGACGCAGACACCCATCGTATACTGCTCTCTGACGTTCACGGCAGAATCTCATCCTTTCACCTGGAAAAGGGTCCCAAATGGATCCGTATAAGCAAGGTCCAGTTTGACACTCTCAGAGTAAAACCACTCAAAGCCTATATTCTGGACCTTTATAGGTTAGTAACTCTCAAGTTACTCTTGACTAAATTGAGGATTAATTTCCATGCGAATAATCGTGATTCACGATTTAATTGCGTTTTCATCATTGGAAATTGGAACATTAGTGAATAGAAATTTAATTGCATTTCTGCTACAGGGCAAGACATGACAAATAACTGATACCAAGGAATTTTTGCCATATTTATTTAAAATATCATAAACCTTTATGTTAAGAACATTTTTGAACGTGGAGGGTTGTCCCCATCGGATTGTGAGATGGGAAATCGGGGCCGATCACATCATTTTCAAATTTTCAAATTGCAATCGGATCGGGGAGCCAAAAAAACGTGATGGGGAGTCGGGACATCCCTAGTATCAACATTATATACATATCATTATATTACAGTGGATATTGTCTGCGATTTTGGATATTGTTCTATTGTGGATATGGCATAAACGTGTTCTATAAAATATAGATCGGATCGGGGAAAAAACGGTATCGGCAGATATTCAAAATCTAATGATCTGAATGATCTCGGATCGGGAGCAAAAACAACGTGATCGGGACATCCCTAATTAGGGCGATTAGGACACAAATAATTGCGATTGTCTCAAAAAATTGCGATTAGACGATCATGTAATAATTGTGCCGTATGCATTGGGAAGCATGGGAAGGAGGACCATGGGGTGCAGGAAGGTGATTATGACTGGGCAGATGTCTCCTGCTGCCACTCCACGTGACCCAATCCGACATCACCCTAACCGGCCCTGACTGCCAAAACGCTCTGCCCCCACACACACACACACCCACACACACACCCACACACACAACCAAGGCTACACTGGCAGGACAATCAGCTATGAACAGCAGCCCGAACTATAGGGTCAGTAATGGCCGTCTGCTGTTATTCTAACCATTAACATAATGGCAACATTAGTTCCAGGGCCATGCTTCCCTTGCTCCTAGGGAACCATTGTTTTTTAAAGGCTCCTTTTTTTTGCTCGTCGCCCAATCCTATACCGAGACTTTGAAGATTCACAGAGAGAGAGAGAGAGAGAGAGAGAGAGAGAGAAAACAGAGACACTATTCATGGTTCTTATGTTAGCACAGGTTATGTGTTTGTTTTTAAACGTGCACATCCGATTCCAAACACGGAATGTTTTGCAAATTGTCTGAATTGAGACAAATGACTTAATGGCTTCCTCGTAATTCAGAGTTTTTCTTTCATAATCTCTTCCTTCTTTTTTTTTTTTTTCTTATATCCTGCCATGTGTTCCCTATAAGCACAATCACCAGCAATTCCACTGATTTCTCACATGAGAGAGAGAAAGAGAGAGAGTGTTTATCGCATTGTTTTTTGGGCTGACACCACTGCAGATTATTAGATTATATTAAGGTTGGATTACATTCGATCAGATTAGATAAATGAATGCTGCGGCCATGCTATTTGAGATTTGACAATAAATACATTTAACTTTTCATATTGCACATTTCATTCCTTGATTCCAAGCAAAACATTATGCTGTACGGTAAACCTTCTCAAAGAAATCCACAATCATTGCAAACCACAGTTGTCTTAACTCATTCAGAAGTAAAACAAATAAAATAATCACTGGTTCTCATTAAAGTCATAATTGCTAATCAAAATAGTGATGTCATCAAAATTAACTAAGATTTGACCAAGACTTATAGTTAGTCGACTATACACTAAGACTAAACTATTTGCAGATGAAAAAAAATCACAATTTGCTGTCAAAATTATACTCGGAAAGTGTTGGCAGTCCTTGAAATTTAAAACGATTGAGCACCACCGACATAGATATAGGCGAGTGGCAATTAAAAAAGTTCTTCTGGCAAACAGTTGCCGGCGACTCACCTTGACAGGTCCATAGTAGCCAGGCTCCCTTCAGCAGGTGAGCGGAGCGTCCACTTGACATTGTTTTCCCTTGTCCGGTGCACACACACACTCACACTCCACTCTCTGAGGCTCAGAAGAATTTAAAACACCACGTTGGTCCAATTGGCAATAAATCCAAGCTATTTCGGCTTCCTCAGTGAGAGCTGGTCATTTATAAGGATATCACTGTGCGTGTCAACATGAGCAGAGGTTATACAGATGTCCACTTGTCCATGGGTTTTTTGGTGTCTGTGAAGATGAAATCCTTTGTGTGTCCAAGAGTTCGTTCCTTGCCGTCTAAGTCTAGTCCAGCTTCTTGGCTTCCATGGTCTGATGAGAAACTCCCCTCAGTCGGATGCACCAGCTTCATGCAACTTCTCCACTCTGGTGCCTTCCAATAGTTGGAGAGGATAAAAGAGGTTCCTCTCCCTCCCTCCCTCCTTCCCTCCTCTCTCTCTCTCTAGTCTCTCTCTCTCTCTCTCGCTCTCTCTCTCTCGGGATTAGGTGTCAGTAAGAAGGCAGCAGCATAAATGGATCTTTTCTTTACACAACTGCCAGCTCCAACATT
>OOFJ01066381.1:7371-17570 GCA_900323375.1 Benthosema glaciale
CCCCCCCGGGGGGGGGGGGGGGGGGGGGGGGGGGGGGGGGGGGGTCATTCATTCGGTTCATTCAGTGTCTGTAGTGCAAATACATTGGGTTGTTGAGACCAGTCTATAACTTGGGGGAAAAATACTTTTTAGGTGAGGACATTCTCACATCATGCAGAGATGCTAGCGATTTTAGCAATGTGCTCAACTTCTTGGCCCGGAATTGAAGTTTCATTTTGGAGTTCTTGGTAATTATCTCGGCTGAAAACATATAATTTATTTTAAATTGGTAAAAACTAAAGTGTAATTGTAGGTGTGTATGGTTTTTTTTATAGCATTTCCACAGTAGAACGGTGCAAGCATAAGTAATGTAGGAGGAGATAGTGTAGCCATCTCAGTGACGTAAAAAGAGACATTAAAGGACCACTTCACCACTTTTCAACCTATCTTCATATAATTGGTCCTCACTAATGTTCATGATAAAATAGCACCATTCTTTTATACTCTGTGTCTCATAGGAGGGCTGTGGGCAGTTCAGAAACTGTCCTCCATGCGCATCATCGTTAGACAGATATATTTTTATTATGAGAACGATGGCTTCCATTTTCGCATTGGGACTTTTCAGGAAAAGAAAGCCTGCAGTTTCTATTAGCATTGGATTCCCCATCGATGATGCGCATGGGGGACTGGTTTCTGAACTGCCCACAGCCCTCCTATGAGACACAGACTGAGTAGAAAAAAATAGTGCTGTTTTATCATGAACATTAGGGAGGACCTATAATATGAAGATAGGTTGACAAAGTGGTGAAGTGGTCCTTTAAGGATACTGACGACAGTGTTGGGGAAACATGTTTATAGAGGGTATGCGCGTGACATGATCATCACACACGGGAGTTATGCAGGAGCCGAGTGGCAAAAAAACCGACTTTCTGCCCTTGACAGACCATACATCCAAACAGAAAAGCCACTCACTTTATGCATGCGCATACCCTCTATATAAAAACGGAATGATTCGTTGTCTTCTTAAAATGTATCCTGTCACTTCTTTATGTCCCTGTCCTCCAGAATCCAATCATCACCCAGTTCTTCCCTACCCTCCTCCTGTGGGCTTTCTCTGCCCTGCTCCCCACCATCGTATACTACTCTTCGTTCTTTGAGGCCCACTGGACACGGTAGGTCCCTCGACGACGGTTGGCGTTGCACTCGTGCGTTCGCACAATACAAACCGTTCTCTGTTATGCTCTTGTGTTTCACTTCACCTAACCACTTAACCCACTGAGACCCGAGACTAGATTCGACAAATTCTTCTCATGACTAGTTTTCAGAAAAACACGCTATTTCATGTCAAGAACCCCAAACATCATATGTAATTGGCCGCCGACCTACACCTGAAAATATCTTGTTCCCGGGAAACCTACAGAAGCAAAAATACAAGTTAAAAATGTTTGCTGTGAAAGAATATATATTCAAAGAGGAATAAAGGCAGAGTGATATACAAAATACAAGTTAAAAATGTTTGCTGTGAAAGAATATATATTCAAAGATTTGCACACGTCTTCATGATTTTTCATGCTTACAAGCTCGTAGCGCTGCACTCGGTGCCGCACTATTAGCTTGTAGATCTACTATTTTTCAACAGCTAAAATACTGGTTAAAGTGGTTAAAAGCTAAATGTTCACCCCAGAATATGAGGTTAAGATGTTTGTGTGTCTTCCTTTTTGTCCATGTGTACGAATATAAAGACATATTTTTTTTGTTTTGCCTTCCAGGTCAGGGGAGAACAGGACAACCATGCACAAATGCTACACTTTCTTAATCTTCATGGTCCTTCTGCTGCCCTCCCTGGGACTCAGCAGGTACTGCATGTCTCTGCTTAGAGCTGTGTTAATAATACCACAGTCAGTCAGTACACAGTAAGAGCAATCTGTCGGCTTGGTTTTGCGTTGGCTTAAAGCTAAGTCATAGTTTGTTGCCCGACCTCTTTTGACAAGTGTCGTTTGAGACAAAAGCCTGGTGCAATTAAATGTAATTTGATCCATAGTGAAAGTATTTTTTGTGCAATTCGTTAATTTCAATTAATGCTTTTTTCTCCCTCCTTTATAGTCTGGATGTGTTCTTCCGTTGGCTTTTTGACAAAAGTTTCCTGGCAGACGCTGCAGTGAGATTTGAGTAAGTAGCAGCAAACCAACCGTATGACCACCAGAGCACTGTACAGAACACTATACAACTGGACAAATGACACCGCTGCATATCAGCTTGCTTCAGATTTCTTTTTTTAATACATTAGTCATGTGAATGTGATAACAATAGTATCTATTGCCCTTAAGGTGCCATCTGGTCTCTGTGACTACTGTCCAGGAATCAATAAAATATGAAAACCTGTGATTGATTAGTTGGGTCATGTTGTCATAACAATATGAGGTCTGTGTCAAATTCAGTCATTTGATGTTTCGTTTCTCTTTGAGTACCACATTACTGCATCAGATGTGACAGACTTTTACTTTAGCTGTGATAGCTCCATGAGCTTTAATCAAACGCCTATATTCTATACAGTATTATACAACAGGTTGTTTTGAGGAAGCATTTGAAACAGCCTTCTAGTCGTGCTTCAAACCAGCATCATGGAACGGCTAATCAAAACAAAGAATTCAGCTGCTCTGTTCTCCCAGAGTGCAGCATACTCGGTGGCTAGGCTAGCTAGTTTCTTGGGACATACAGTATGTGGTCGTAGTAGCTACATCTGCGTTAAAAAAATATGTTTTTTCGGCAATTTTCTTAGTTTTAAGGGTAACTTTTGTATAATTGCAATATTACACTCGAGGGGGTGGTTTCACTTCTGGGTTGCTTTCGGCGGGCGAGGTCCTGCAGCATCGTAGGCGATTGAAACTCTTTTACAGCCGTACTTTATTACTTGCATTATCAAACATATTTTTATTGTGTTAAATATGGACTCAAGGCAAACACTGTCACATGAAGAATTCAGAATGCACGTATGTACTCAAATGGTACATAATTAATTGGAGTCTATAATTTTTTTTTTCTTTGAGGTATTTGAGGGCCGGATTGAGACGGTCAAAGGGCTGCATGTTGCCCTAAATGTGTGATTTAGGGCAACAATGCTAACATTTAGCGTGATGATTGTTGGGCCAGAATTCAGTTTTTTCAGTGACATTGTCATTCTCCTCTCTTTGCTGCAGATGTGTGTTCCTTCCCGACAATGGAGCATTCTTTGTGAATTATGTCATTGCTTCGGCCTTCATTGGTAACGCCATGGACCTGCTGAGAATCCCTGGTCTGCTCATGTATATGATCCGCCTTACGTTGGCCCGCTCCGCCGCTGAGCGCAGGAATGTCAAGAGGGTTAGTTAGTGCATTGTCCTCTTCTTGCCAAGTCGAAATGAGTGCATAACGTGTCTTGGAATAGGATTCCTGCACTGGGAATATCTTTTTTTTAAAAAGAACATCACATCACTCCATTCTAATGTTACTGTACATGACCAAACATGACAAGCCTGGGTCGTAAAATGTGAATTATTCAGAGGACATGTTTTGAAGGTGTTACAGTGATGATCAAGGGCAGATATTCTATTTTACATGTATATTAAAACTAATAAACTATGTCTACACCAGTATATATGTACTGTATATAATGTGTCTCTGCCTGTCTGTCTCTCTCTGTCTCCCTGTCTCTCTCTTTGTCTCCCTGTCTCTCTCTCTCTCTCTCTCTCCTATATGTCTGTCAAATAAATGGTTAATGACAGCATGAGCATGCCTTGACCTATAACATCACATAATTATGTTTAGGTATTCTTTGGTGTGGTTTTTGATTGTATAGTTTTGTTTAGGTGTTGATTTGCTGTTTTTCATTCATTACATCAGGTGTGGTTTAATTAAGCACTAAGTTAAGGTATTAAGGTGTGGCTCGAACATTTTCACCTTAGTAGTCATTAAGTTCACATGCTTATTTATTTGCAATTTGTGTCATAAGTCACCACCTTTTTTCCAGTCCAATATCATCTCCTAACCCATCAATTTGTCCCTGCAGCATCAAGCCTATGAGTTCCAGTTTGGGGCAGCGTATGCCTGGATGATGTGTGTCTTTACCGTAGTTATGACCTACAGCATCACCTGCCCGATCATCGTTCCTTTTGGTGAGTGAACATCTGCGACAATTTCAAACCACTTATGTCCTATTTTATACTTTGTCACACAATGGTGGTCTTATCTACAAGTGGTGGAATGCGTTGTGAGCTATTTTCCCCCAATTTATAATTGTTTTTGTGACAAAAATAAATAAATCTATATTAAAACGTCATCACGTGGCCAAAGTAGGAGCACCAGTTTGAAAGTGCTAAAAAGGGCCTAATGTGAGAAGATGAAGTCATGGAGGATTTCTGTTCCCTCTATGCTGAAGCTTATCAACACATGTAATATATATTGCCTGGGCAGCATTCCTTTTCTGATTTATGATCCGGTCGGAGTGGATGATATCGTTACGTCATGATGTTGTCGTCGTTTTGTAGTCATCAGGCCGGTACCCTCTAAACCAGAACTTCCTTTCCCTCAAACAGGAAGAATAATACCTTCCCAATAAAGGTTTGAGTCGCACTCAGGCTTTTATTGGGAAGGTATTGTTCTTCCGGTTTGAGGTGAAAGGCTGTTCTGGTTCAGAGGGTTCCTTCCTGAGGACTACAAAACAATGACTACAACATGACGCAACAATATCATTCACTCCCGAACGGATCACACTGCAATTAAGGTGTAAATCCTGTTGACGCAATATTAGGTGTAATAGGATTACGTCCTCGCTCGGGGTGACAATGTTGCTCCCTTTTCTCCCCTGCTCAGGACTGATGTACATGCTGCTGAAGCACCTCGCCGACAGGTACAACATGTACTACGCCTACCTGCCTTCCAAGCTGGACAAAAAGATCCACTCTGGCGCTGTCAACCAAGTGGTGGCAGCTCCCATTCTCTGTCTCTTCTGGCTGCTTTTCTTCTCCACTGTTCGCACGGGTAAGGAAAGGGCTCCATCTACTGGCCGCTCACTGTCCTTCATAACACATATCCCTAACACCTGTCGCCTGCCACCATGAGGTTACAATTAAACTTTTATTAGATACTATGTGTTGCAAAACACCAAAGACTGTAACGATTATGACATTAAATCTTCATATCCTTCTATAAAATCTTAAAGATGAGTCCGTTTTCATTGTGATACCGATAAATAGGAACTTAAACGTACACTATGTTGGTTCCATTGATCTAAGCCGGAACAAAATTATTTGATTAAAAATACACGTGCTCTGAAAATGCACGCGGCCCACCAACCAATCTGACCATTTAACACGCCAACCCAAAGACCTGCTGTGTTAAGTGGCCACGGATGCCCCTGATCCAGAAGACGTTGGGAGTCACTGATGTAGAGCTTTACATGCATGTTAAGTTAGAAATAGTTACTAAGCGATTAATAGGCCTAGGAAAATAGGGCCCAGGTTGAAAACCAGACATATCCTTTAAATGTTGTGCAGTCGTCCAATACGTTGTCCCTCTACCTTCTTCCCAAAGGGTTTTCAGCTGCAACGTCCATGTTCACATTCATCGTTCTGATCATCACGATCATCATCTGCCTCTCCCACGTCTGCTTTGGGCATTTTAAGTATCTCAGCGCTCACAACTACAAGGTAACACTGTCCTCTTCAAAATGTACCCTCCTTAATGTTCCTGACCCCCACAGTGATGATCTGACGTTCACCTGTTCGCTCATGTCAACTATCTCTTTGTCTGTACTCAGATTGACAGTCAGGAGACAGATGGCCTGGAGAATGGGCAGGCGGTGGCACGTGCCTCCCCCACAGTCAAGCAAGCAGTAAGTGTCATACATCGTAGCTCTCGTTCATGTCACTCCCACGTTTGCATTTGTTTTTGTTGGATTGGTGAAGTTGTTGGCCAGTTAGAACGGGATTAACAAATGGTGCAGATGAGGTGTTTCTCCTCCTTTTCCCGCTTTACGTATTTGAATTAAGGCATTCAGTTCCCTGGATTAGACTGGAAACTAAGTGTGAATAAACCAATTGAGTGATTGTTCCTTCTCTTATGTCCCTCCTTATATAAATAATAATAATTTAAAAAACATACAGTCAGTTGACTGGTTAAATCACCTAATCCTAACCCGTTGTTTTATGATGATGTTTTGACTTCTGTGAGTTCTTAATGTTTTAATATTGTTGCTTTTGTTTTGTGTGTTGTGTGATTTATTTATTTAGCTCATTGCACAGCACCTCTTAACTATGTATTGAAAGCTGCTATATAAATAAACTGTACTTACCTTTTCCTCTCTCCTTCTCTCTACAGCAGATGTACATTGCTCAAGTACTGCAGGACCCACATTCAGACGAGGCAGCAGGCAGCAGCGAGGACGACGGCCAGGGGTCCTCGCAGGGGTCCTCGCAGGACGAGGAAATCATTAACGTTGGGAATGGCCTGAATGAAGACTTTCAGTCTGGAGAGGACAGCCTCATTGCGAATGAAGTGCGGCACTGACACTGCCTGGAACAGACAGGAAAAAAAAAAGACTTGTGGAGCGCACTGAATTTATGTGTATTAAGCTAGGAACCGAACCCACAGTTCTCTAATGCAGGATTTGTACTTGGTTGCACATTGTGTCACACGCCGAAAATAGCCGATCTACAAGCTAACAACGCGTCGCAGTGCAATGTGTTGTGAGCTTGTACATCTGCCATTTTCAACGTGCAACACAGTACACCGGCATGCAACTAATTATAAATCAGGCTTAAAGCATCTCAACCTCCATCGAGGGACTCGACACTAACGTAGGCACGCTATCTACAAGGACAGTTTCTTAAAGAACTGTTGCTCTATTGCTTCACTGGAATTCACTACATCAACGGCATCCATATACGTACAACTAAGGAAATAATGTACTTTGATGACGCCTGACCCAGCATAGGAACCCCCCTCCATCTCGAAAAAAGAAAAAAAGACCCCACTTGCGGCACAGGAATCGACGCAGAAAGACCCTCATGGACAAACGGAGAAGGGTTTTTTTTTCTTTCCCTTTCTCTTTTTTTTTGCTCTGAAGGGTTTTGTGTGTATTCCCTTGATATTATTGCACTTGAACCAGAAGACCTGCCCCTGTGCCCTGCGCTGGCAAGGTGCCGTGGCAAAGTTTCTGTTCTCCCATACGCTTGAGGTTCAAATATGGTAATATGGCATGCCATCAAGTTCAGAGAGTGTGAGGGATTCCCCTATAATCGTTTTCCGGGATCCCCAGTTGTCTGCACTGGATGCTTTAGCTGAATAAGCAGCTTTACGGCACAAGAAGAAAAGGGCAGAAGAGAGAGAGAGAGAGAGACGGTTGCCCTGTGGGGACTCCGGAGCGCTGATGATGTCCGAGTGGTTCTTATAACCCTGTGTAAGGCTTCCAAAAATAACAAAAAACACTGCTACTAACACTCCACACGCTTTGGACACTTCTTTGACACTGTACAGCTACAAAACTCTGGATTTGTAAAGTTGCCTTTTTTTGAAACTGTATTTATTTTTAGGCACAGTATTTTAAATGATATTGAGAAAGCTCAACAAAAAAAAGCCCCTTGACTGTGGATGATGATGGCTTGGCGGCTTGGCGTTGTGTACCCTTTGAAATGGATTGTTTCAGTCTGGGCCGCTGCTGGACCTGCTATTGGACCCGCTGCTCCTGACAGGGAGCCCCGCCTTGCATAGGGGTGAAACCCCCCCCCCAGCAATGCTCCCAAAACAAGACTACGTATCTGCGATTATGCAGGCAACGTGTCCCCGATTTTTACCCACTTCCAATCTTGCGTCTCTGTTATGAGCATGTTATTTAGGTGAACGTTTAAAAAATGAAATGCTGATCTGCAAGCTCACAATGCATCATGTATATGCACTGTGAGCCTGTACATAGACCACTGGTTTAGAGGGCACTCCTAAATTGGGATCGGCATGAGACCTACAAATCTGGCATCGGTCGGACTCTAAACAGGTCATCATGGCGGCCAGAGAACTGAGAGCCTACCAGCCCCTCGGGTCTGTCCGAGATGGTGAGACAGTTATGTTTTTGGACCTGCTTTCTGCTGAGACAGTTTTTTTCCCTGCAAATCTGTCACCGTTGTTCTCATAGAGGTTCTCATATACTGTTGTAGGCTTTACCGAGGTGTTTACATCTCTGCCTAAGGTTTTCATGGCTTGTTGGATGACGTGTCCCCGGTGGTTGCGTGAGCAGAATAGAGTTGTATGTGGGAGGGGGAAGCAGACACTGGGGCTCTCTGTCAGCTTCTAAAATTAGTGTTAGGTGGATACCGATAGGATTAGGAATGAGCTACTCAACAGCCTGTCACTATGACACAGCTGGTTCAAGTTCTATCCAATATTAACAGGACTTCATCATGCCGGCAGCAAATTCAAAAATGTTAATCGAGCATTGTTACAGTTACTTCACTTGCCTTTACACGGACAATGCTGATTTATTGATTGTTTTAAGTCAAATTGCGTAGTTTTTGTTTTTTGAAAACATATCAAACATTAGTGCAGGTCACAACAAAATGTAGTCTTGGAATTGTACCATCGTAATAATTGTAGAACAGTAGCTTTATACCATGAAAATGATTTACTCTTGCCCAATGAAAGAAGAACGGGCGACGTTTTCCTTCAGTTACTATGGACTAATACGTGTTTTTTAATTATGTTCACAAATCTACATTCCATTTCCAGACGACATGGCCAGATTTGTGACGCCTCTGGCAGAGGCGGAGCATTCTTATTTGTCACTTAGTAGTCAAGTCAAGACCAAACAACTCCCCCCATGAGCAATCATGTTTGCAATGTCAGCCAGGAAAACCCTACCTTTTCTTTTATAAGGAAGAAAGCGAGCTGAACCTGGCTCTAGTCTAGGTGGTCAGCCATCTGCCTTGACCAGTTGGGTTTAGAGAGAGAGAGAGAGAGACAGATGCACAGAAACAATAATGACTATACAGTCCACAGCCATAATCCATGGAAGCCCTCAATCCACCAGCCTGTGTGAGGACACGGGAGGACATGGTTGTGTGTGTGTGTGTGTGTTTAAACCCTACGCATTGTAAAACGTACATTAAATGTTCTTGAGAAATGTGTCAATTTTGGTAATTCCATAGCCATGCCAAGTACATTTCGTGTCGTCTCAGTAAGGGACCATGCAACAGCCCAGACAAACACACTATTGCTAATTACCAAGTAACACATGCAACGTAGTGTCTCAACGTTTATGAACTGACTCAGGATTTATCAGTGTTCTCTTTTAGCTATTTCTTATGTCATATATATCATTATATATATGATATAATGATGAGTGTGTGTGTGTGTGTGGAGATTTTATTTTATTTTATTTCTCAATGTTAACTAAACCCATATGAGTACGCCCCCAATAAACATACTGTATGAAATCTTTATAGCTAGCCACTGTGGGCCAGTTGTTATGAGACCATAATGTGAAAGATGGATTATTTTTAGCTGCTCAGTGAACCGTTGTGGGGAATCATGCACTACTAATATTATTTTCACTTATATGATTGACAGAGGAGGCCCATATGCCTGTGGGTTCAGACATGGCGGTCCTGAATTGTAGCCATAATTGGTCTGCGGGTAGATTTCCCCCTTTTAAGACTGTTATGGTACTATATGGTATCTAAACGATGGTTTGACACCATGAATTCTGGAGCTCTTCCAGTCATGACAAGGTGATTTTCTTTTAATACCTCTTCATTTTTTTTTTATACCTCTGAGATGTTGAGACATTGCTAAATGTTTCTTGTTAAAAAATAAAAAATAAGTACGGTCCTATACTCTTGAGGGAGATACTAACACAAGATCCATGATTGCTAACAACTACAGACTTTGTTGCTACCTGAAGCCCTGAATGTTATTTACCCAGTGTAGAAGAATCTTGTGATTTGTTTGATTGCAATGATTTAAGAACAGGTGCAACATATACTGTAGGCTGCATACTGTACATACATCACTTCATTTGGGTACAGGATCCTATAGGCTACTTTACTGTCTGATGGTGGCAATTATTTCCAATGGTTTCTATTATTTCATTGTTACAAATCTGTCATTATTGTATTACTTTCTTGTGAATACCCACCTTTCTCTGTTTAGGGGGGGGGGGGGTTGCCATCATCAAGATTGTGTTTAAGGGGACT
>OOFJ01066430.1:0-10449 GCA_900323375.1 Benthosema glaciale
CTCAGTGTTTGCAGTGTACTTATTTGTGCGTGCCTCTGGTAACTGCTGCTCCTTCTGCACACACACACACACACACACACACACACACACACACACACACACACACACACAGGGTTGGCTTGACTAAGCCATTTGTGCAGGATTTGAATGTGGTGCATTTTGTTCTCAGAAAGTGTGTGGAGTTTACCAAGCAGACACAGTACTGTAGCTTCAAAGTGCAGTTTGCCCGGAATCTATCTGAGACAGGAAGAAGTGTGCTCCCTCTGTCATACATATGCATTTTAGTGCAGATCTGGCAAAAACATAGGTGTGGATATTATAATAGCTCACTGAGAAATAAGGCATCCATGATGCATGCTGAAGTTCCACATTACTGAAACATTGCGAATAAGCAAATTATCTTATTTCTTAGTGTGCAGATATTTCTCCCTTCCATCATTATCCTGCTCCTGAACCCATTTGGGTTGGATGAGTACTCCAGTTAACCTTTTTTCAGATATTATAATAGCGCACAATTATTTGAGTTCTATTCACATAACAGGTTGTCGAATATGAACAGAATAAAGGGAAATAGTGGGAAAGAATATGTATTTTATGGACTTGCATAATATTGCATGGCTGCTTCGTTTGTATCCACAATGAAACACTTTAATGTCTTCCATAGAAGCACAATGGAACCAGAGGGAGGTTGTCAGAGCAGACCATTATTAGTTTTAGAATGTGTAAATTCACTTTAGTAGCGAGTTCCATGCAGATGGATTCTGGTATGCATTCTCCGAACAGCCCAAAGTATGTGCTTCATTTCAGTGCTTAATAAATAAAGCACACTGTACAGGGTGCAAAATGTTTTAAAACATTTTAAAATAGTTTAACTAGCCAATCTACATCGTCACATTGTGAGCTTGTAGATCAATATAAATGATGAATTCATTATGAATTAAGTATTTTACTCATGTTTAATAGTGTATATTTATAACTGTGTTTAGGAATGCTTTAGTAGTATGTACCCTATGAATAATGCTTGACTAATGATCACTAACGCATAACCAATACTTAATAGTGTATAGTTATTATAAAGGGCTACCTATCCTTTTTACACTTTGTATCTCACACAAAGTATGTGGAGTAAAATCCTCAGCTTTCAGTGACATTGCCTATCTAATATACAACATACAGATGCAGATCAGCCAACTTCTGCTTACATAACAAATAAGTGTACGGTTGCATAATTAGCCGATGGCAAAGAATATGGGATTTTGAATCAGGAAATAGTGTGAGGAAAAGTAAAGA
This sequence comes from Benthosema glaciale, assembly GCA_900323375.1. NCBI lineage: Eukaryota > Metazoa > Chordata > Actinopteri > Myctophiformes > Myctophidae > Benthosema > Benthosema glaciale. Next base: position 1,291 of record OOFJ01066430.1, read on the forward strand.
TGCCTAGTCTGTTCTAGTCTGTTGTAATCTGTTGCAGTGTGTGTACAGTTTGAAGTACTTGGAAGTAGCAGGAAGTAGTCCGACTCTATACTAGTAAAGGTGGCAGTGAAAAGAACATAAAAGAATCATGAAATGCTGTCTGTGTGCACACAGACACACAATTAGGAATTGTTATTGACAAGGAGAACTATAGTCCTCGCCGTTATAAAAGACATCAGAGAGACTACGGAAGTAAGAGATCAATGGAACCTTGACTCTAAAATGAAGATCAAAGTAGACGTGCTGAGAGTTTCAGTTCATGACTTAACCCAGCTGTTCTTCTTGGAGTCAGTAACTCCCATATGTTATCTGTAGATATGCCTCGATCAGGTTTTGTCTCAGATACTGATCTGAGTCATTTAATATTAAGCATATTGAGCTGGGGGGGGTAAAATGGTAGAATTATGTTGACTGTGCCCATTGGGAAACTATCCTCTTGGTTGTCAACATTAAACCGTTTCAAATAAGCAATCTGCTAACAGGAATTAATTGAATTGATTTGATTGGAGAATCAATGGAGTCTGTCTGTCAGTTGCCAGTGGGTGAAGTCGGTGTGGTAGAGCCAGACGCTCTGGAAAGACCAAGACTGTGTGTCAGACTCAGATGCTAATGTGCAGTCATTTGGTGGATTTTGAAGGCAGCACCAAGGTATCATTCAGGGTGATGTTTTTATTTTTAAGCTGGAAGCTAAATGATTCATAAATTACTGGAGTGCGCTTTACTTTACTAACGTAATGTCGACATCATTTCAAGCCATGGGCCTGTTGATCAGACTCCATGCAGCCAATAGCGATCCATCACGTTGATTGGGCCCAATGCCAATCCTGGATATTGGCTCGGGGCATCCCTATAGATCCCATTTATCTGGATAATAGTCCTGTTGATCCAAGCCACTAAAAACAGGTTTCTGATGCATGTTTGTGTGACCTTATTCATGCTGTGTTAACATCTGAATTTTTAACATTGTCTCTTATTTCCATGCCTTTTCTTTCTTTTTTTTTGGTGGGGGGTGTAAATGAGACACTTTCAGCACTTTCATCTTATTATACATCTTTAATATCATCTACATGTCTGTCATCCATCTAATAAACGGTGAACATTCCCTGCTAAAGTGTGAGATGATTTATTGGCATCCCGCCATACATCACGCGTGAGTACTGTGAGAAGTGGCAACATTATAATTTATCATCTATCACTTCACAAGATCGGAATGGCTATGGGGAAGCCTCGGTTGCAGTGTGATACTGTCACTGCTGACAACAGAAATGAGCTCTATGAATAAAATGGGTTATTGAGTTTGATTGAGGGCTGGTTGCTAGCCCAGATTCCTGTGCTCTTATAAATTGCACATTTCAGGGATGCACAGAATCGTAGGCTGTCATTATTGTACTGTATGACTTACATACGCTATGGCAGGGTGAGATCAGCATCAATTTTGGGAAGATGAAAATAATAATAATGCAAAATGCTTGACAACACACCAAAATATATGCACATAGAGAAACACAGACGGACGGACAGACAGATAGACAGACAGATGCAACCATTGAACAAAGCAGGCAAAGCATCTTTCAGTGTTTTCAAATGAAGCATTCCTAGTGCAGGGCCATTACCGAGACGACGGGTTTGGTCCCATTTGTAACGGTGAATGGGTTTAATAAAAAACTGTATGGCCAGTCATGAATGTAAAGAAGAGCAGAGGACTTTGTACAGGCTCTGTGGACGTGCAAAGCTTGAGTATTGAACTTGTTTTTATACAGTGGTCTGTGAAGATGATTTTCATAAGGGGATAGAACGCACTCTCTAATTAGCTTCACCATTAGACTAGACCTGCCAAGCGTTCCCAGCCACTGCAGTCCTTTTGGTTGCCTTTAATTACCTCAAAGAGTGCATATGATAACATTCACTTCTGAACATAAAGCATTGTACGTACCACTATGAAAAAAACCCCACAATGTCCATGATTAGAGATGGAGTGAGCTAAAAGTGACAAACACAATATTATGTGGGTGATATACTGTACAGTATACCTTTCTTTAATCAGCCCGAGAGCTATACTTATTATCAGTGTGGGAATAGACCTTGCAGTAAGCCCCTCCCCAAATTGCTATGGTCCAATCACAGCTAAGCATAACATGTGATGGACAAGCCTCTCCACCAATAGTTTTCCTATATGATAAAACATTGTTTTAAAAAAAGAAATGTCACGCACATATCTTTCCAGTGCATATGGCAGGCCTTGTTGACAGATTTGGAAGAGATTTTGAACGTCTGGTCCCAAAAAATGAACCAGTATTTAATGGGTAATGTCCATGATATTTACTGTACATTGGAATGAATCTGCCCAGCCTTGAAAGTGACACTGGGGAGAGGGCGGGGTCTATTGGTGGAGCTCTGTTTCTGGGTCCTAGGCTGGGATGAGGCCCAAGATCTTACGGGACTTCCACAGAGGCACCACTGAGCGCTGGTTGTATCACTGCCTGGCATGGAAACTGCAGCAAAATGCTGCAGCCAAAAATGGATTTGAGCTTCCCTCCATCCAGGAAATATACACCAATCACTGTGTCAGTAAAACCCGTAGGATTTTCAAGGACCCCGGCCACCCAAACCATGGAGCTGTTGCAGCTGCTACCCTCTGGCAAGTGGTGCCGCAGCCTCAAGACCTGAACCAGCAGGCACTGGAACAGATATTTCTACCAGGCAACTAGGCTTATGAACAACAGACACTAAAGGCTTGCTGCCTGTCCGCCTACTACTCATGTACGGTACTGTATGTATGCAAGCTGCATGCAAATGTGTGCACGCACACACACACACACACACACACACACACACACACACACACACACACACAGAGGCAGTTGTGCATACACAATCACACATAAATGATCAAACAACTTGTGTGCACATGTATTGAGGCAGGACATACTGTACACACACTACTATATAATTTAAACACATCTCACACATGCCGGCACCCAACACTGTACATTATAATTTGGATTATAATTTTACACACATAAACCTGCGTTCTTGCTGCATATTGTTGGTACACTGAAAGAAACCATAAAATTATGCTCTTGTATACCTGTATATGAGTTGTAATGAATAAAATGTTGAATTTTCAATCCTGACTCTCAAAATTAGACCATACCCAGCTGAAAATCATGGGAGACAAATGGAAATAAGTGTTCACACTGCCTTATTGTACATCAAGGACTGTGACTGAGTGCACAAGATGTTGCCAAAAGGCCTTTGCCAACATCATCAGCAAAAATACTAGTATACAGACAGACAGCATGGCACAGATTTATAAAGACCACTTAAAGACACTAAAAAGCAGAATTGCCCGCCAACATCCAGACAATGCAAATTATGCATGCCATCTGAAAGCATCAACTTAGCACAGACACATAGTTGAAGGTATAGTTGAATGCAGGAAAGTGATCATAGTGTGGCCTAATAATGATCATATTTTAATACATAAAGGTCCTCATGCATGCATAGTCCTGCATAAGGTAGTTTACTCTACCAGCTCAGTGACTTTGTGGTTAGAGTGTCCACCCTGAAACTGGGAGGCCGGGGATTGAACCAGTCTTGAAAAGACTGTAAAAATGGGACCCGATGCCTCCCTGCTTGGAAATCAGCATCAAGGGTTGTATTGGGGGGTTAGATCAAATGATTGATCAGCATGGCTGTAGCTCACTGCTCCAAGAGATGGGTCAAATGAGGAGAGCAAATGTTGCATACAGCAATGTATACTCGACTTTAAAGGAAAGTGAATACCCTACCCAATAAGTAAATAAATAGAAAACATACTGCTTTCACAGGCGCTCATGTCGTAATCAGATGAGCTATGTTTCCCCTGCACCCTGCTTGTTATTGGTAGTAGAAGAAGTAGTAGAAGTGACACTATATTTTAGTGGTGTTATACCTCATAGAGTACGAGAGTATGAAGTTTCATGGTGACAGGCAGGGGGACTGAAGTAAGGATGGCAATTAACGAAATGGCTATATGAAAGAACCCACTTAATCCAATCATTTTAGCAGATGTGTTGTGCTATAATATACAGCCATGAGCATATTCCACTTACGGTAGCATTAATAGTTAACAGTACAGTAAAAATCAATCAGGGCATTATCTGGCTTGTCTCTTTGGAAATCCCCCACTATGTGCTAATATATGGTGGCCATAATCTGCCTTTGCTAGCTCCGCTGTCTCCCTGGCAGCCCCGCTGACTTACAACCTGCACTGTGGTAATGCAAATGAACTCATAAAGTGGCCCTGTGTGGGGAATTTCCCTCTGGACATTTCACTGAGCTCAGCTCAGTGGTGTTGTCTGTCCATTACTCCCCAAGTCGATCTCGAACGCAACCAAATCCCTTGACATTGTTGCTCTTTGCATGTACCTGAATCGTTCTTCAATTGCCATGGATCCACTCTTGTCGTCATACATCAGCATATATCATCATCATACATCACTTTCCAGGCTCAGCCAATCAAAGCATCACTATATGTGGTAGTGGTACACACACAAGCACACAAAGCTGAGCATAGGAGGAACTAAGGGCTCTCAAAAATCTTATTTACGTGCCAATGTTCCACACTAAACACAGAAGATTGTCATGCCATGTGGTGAGTTTGCAGATCTGCTATTGTCAGATATTTTCAGCCATTCTCAACTATTTGTGTGCGTGTGTGCGTGCGTGCACATGTGCATGTGCGTGCATGTGCCTGTGTTTGATGGCCAGTGGAGGCGAGAGTGTTGTGGAAAATGAAGGAATAGGGGAATGGGGGGGATGAACAGGAAAGGATAGAGCACCACCGAGGGTGCTGGTAACTTATTTATAGTAATCCCTTCAGACTGCTGTGTGAGAAAAGCTGTGATTATTATTCTTTGATTTGAGAAGCGGCACACTGATTGGCCCCGGCCTTTGGTGGTGGCGTTAAACTTTATGTTTATGGGTCCCCATGCTAAGCTCGTTTCCACGCTTCCATTTTCACATGCTAAATATTGACATTCCATTTAAGTTGATGATGGCGGCGAGGCTTTTTCATGACAGAAAATGTAATGGGAATGCATGCAGAGTCTGTGGCGGTAAAAAATATCACCCAATTACGGGGACAACTTGGCATAGTTGCAGCGCAAAGCTGATATGCATGATGCACCTCTGCTTTGTGCCGAGAGAACAAAAGCGGTGGGATTCATCATACCCCTTCCGCCCCCTCCACTCCTCCTCTGAATTAAAAACACATTCAAAGCCGAGCATTTCTCTAATGGAAAGCCCACTGTGTGTGCATGCTGACATAAATTAATTTAGAGATTACGTTTGATATGATAATTAATTACACAAGTTTAAAAGTGCCCCAGCTACATGTAAATTACCACAGACACAACATCCAGAGTGTTTTCTGTGAAGGGGGTAAAATACAATGTATTGCAGGGGACTGTGAGCATGGTTATTCAATGAAGGTTCTTTGTGAGTGAATGGGAAACAAATTAGGTTTAAGTCCTGTGGCTAAATAAATAACACCATGATCAATTAAATGGTGGAGAAGGATGACAGTCTGAAGCGGAATGGGGCCGGTCTTGCTGTTACAGTTTGCTTCTTGAGCCACAGAGAATCATTGATTCCCCGTGGCAACATGTCCTTGTCATTCCAGTCAATGCCGAAGCTGGCACAAATCATTCTCAACAACCACTAATGGCTTCGAGGAATTCAGCTTGACTAGCAGCAGAATTCTAATGAGCAGATTTTATGAATTTGGACTGTGGGGACGATAATGCACAATACCATAGGTTCTCCAGAGAATGTACTGAATGCATTAGCAATGCAATTATCTGTCATTAGTGTACATCTAAAATGGCTTTTGTTCAAAGATGTAAAATGAAACTGAAAGAGACGGAGAGGTCAACTTCCTGCATAAAATAGTGGTCAGAGGTAGGTTGATTAAACAAACCGGTCACTTTGTTGGACATTCCCGAAAGCTAATTTTACGGCTGAGTTAAGCAAACTTAATTTACATATTTGCAAGACAGTGCTGTTTGCTTGCCAAAAATAACTTGAAAGGTTACTATCTGGGAGCTACACCGTTGTGTGACACAAGTATAAATTAGGCTTTAGGCTACTGTCCACCTACAGTATCACTGACCCTCTCTAATGTACAACATTAGGGCTCAATGAAAGAAGGCACTGTGGTTCACTGCTGGCCCCGTGCATTGAATTTATACTCTCCGCATCCTCAATGTTATATTTATTTTGTGAAACTACATCTCCTCACTGGTGTAGAACTTAATCTCAATGGGGTTCTGGCTGTCTTGTTGGGCCTAAGAATAGTGCTACCCAAAGAACTTGCTGAAAAGAGCCTGTACAAAAGGAAAGGAGATAGTTTTTCGCTTTGCTTCTATGAGCTAACAGTTACAGGGGGTAAACAGATCTTTGAGTTGACAAACTCTCTGGGCTAGGTGAATGTCCTTCACAACAGCAGCCTCATAGAAGGGATTCAATGTGTATTGTGTCTCAGTATGACATGGTTTGCACTTTCATATTAATACTTATCTGCAATATTCTCATTGAAATTATCTTTCCTTTGCAAAACACAGTGCTATGCATTGCCACTTCATCTTTACATCATTTGAATTCTTAAGAAACATGACAAGAGCTTGACAAATTATGTCATCTGTACTTTTGGGTACTTGTCAAATCAGTAGAACCTGTCACACCACAGGCAACAGCAGAGGAGAAAACTGTTTTATGCCACTGTTGTCTTTTCTATTAATAACTTTGTCACATCAAATTTGCCAGGAGACACCAGGAGACATCCTGACTATCCCGTTTGGATGTTACTATTTTCAATATTTCTGAGGTGCACACAAGCTGCCTGACACCTGCTTGCTTTGCAGGTATTTCATAGTTGAATCTGCACACAAATGTTCATTTCCCTTCACGTACAGTAGCAGTTGCACAGACTGTAGTGTAGACTGACGATGCCATTTTATTTATAGTACACTTTCGTATTCTTGTGGCCAAATGTATCCCTGGCATTTGAACACACATGGCCATATCTATCCCTGTCAGGTGGTCAAGCTCGATTCGAACACATTATACTGTAACGCACAAATCCAGGGGGTCTGGAAAATGCAAGTAACCATATACAATCTGGCCAACTCTGTATGTCCCAAATATTTACATTTACGTAAATGAATGTATTTTCTCTCTCACAGTTACATACAAATGCTGGATATAGGGACACAGGCTTTCCATCATTGTACCAACTACTGTACCCCGTCACTGTACAACTGTACACAGAGAGATCACTTGTTCTTCGATAGATTGTAAACAACATATTTTTCACATATATTGCAGATCGGCTATTTCGTAAATAAAAAGTTCAGTTGTTGGAATTTTTTGAAGTACAGCTTAAGTGGTTGAACAGGCGTAAATAGGATTTGGGGATTTTGCTACTCATTCTAATTTAATGCTTCATCATGGCAAGTTCCTTGAATATCCCCTCATCCACCTTAATGTCTGCTGCACCAGCTATGCTCGTCCCTTCCAGAATATAACCAACATAACTGACTATATATGTGGCATGGCCTGTGTTTCTTGGTATTTTACTTTACCTGACAAAGTTAAATCCCCAGCGTTAATTTAGCGAGTCCATTTACATTTGTACACTAGAGTTACAAGTAGATAAATGAACACTGATAAAATAATGTTACTGTGTATAAATTATCTCCCAGAGCTGAACTTTCCACAGTCTGCTAATGCTGAATATAATGAAATCAGACTCTTGTGTACTTTAAATTAACATCTTATATAATGTCCAATCGTTGGTGTGTACTGAATAAAGACCTTATAATAATACGTGCAATATGTGATGTAGAAATTATATCTAATGGAGTAGTAAAAGAAATACTAAAACATGCATTTTATTATGCAATTTATTTGTATCTTCATGATGAGTATTAAAACACAGAGGGAGGCGTGATATTATCCCACTGAGTTCTAGGGGAAGTAATAGACTTGTGAGCAAAACTGAGAGAGAATGAAGAGACAGCTGTTTCACAGAGCTCTAAGACCATTGTTGCACAAAAATGAAACACTGTATGGCTGCAAGGGACAGCCTTTTGTCTTTCTGTTCTTCAATACTTCAACTCTCTTCCTCTGCTGTTGTCTCTCCAATCTCCTCAAAGTTTTTGAAGGTTCCAGTGCTGCTCTGCTTCAACATTACACAAAGCTCTGACAAGACCTGCCTTGAAGTCAACGGATATTCCCCTCTTGGAGAGGCTACCTTTCATGTGTATGGATGCAACAAATTATAAAAGAAAAACTATTTCCAAGGTATACTGTACCTTTGCCTTCAGACACACCCAGTGGTTCTCAAACATTTTCATGTCAAGGACTCCCAAATTGATACATATTAGGCTGCAGACTCCCACTGCACAAATATTTGTGTTGTTAGATTAGAATCAGTAGCCTATATAAGTATACAGCTGAAGTAGTTAAAGTGTTCCTTTTTGCTGGGTAGCCCCTAGACCCAATCAAGGACCACTGCTTTGAGAACCATTGCTTTACACACTTTAACATGATAATGTAGGACAATGAAGCCTGAACATTCTGTGTATGTGTGCTATATTCAATAAGGTGCATTATTCTTTAACCAGTTTGAAAGGTAAACTAAGGATACTTCCCTCCAAGCAATAACTCTTACTAGGCTAAAAATTGTGCTCTATTTCTGAGAGGAGAAGCTGACAGGAAAGTATGGACGCTTGCACAGCCTATAAATGGACATGGCATACACAGAGATCACCTTTTAGGATTCCTTTTATTATTATTATTATTATTATTATTATTATTATTATTATTATTATTATTATTATTATTATTATTATTTATTTTTTTAAACCAAATGCCCTGTTTAATTAAACCAAATAGATAAATCAGTAATTTTTTCCTGGTGAATCATGACCATGGTTATAGTCATGATTCACCAGGATCCTGCATGGCTTAGTCCCGTATATAGTCTACTTGCCAGATTGTGAACCCTGGCATGTTGAGTACACCAACGTTTTATGTTAGAAATGTTTAGTAGGGGTCCCCAGCATGTAGAAACTG
>OOFJ01066543.1:4769-17974 GCA_900323375.1 Benthosema glaciale
ATAATATATATAATGTTGTATGCCGTGCCAAAGTTTCTTGGGGGGGTAAAAAGCGCATACTGTCTGCTTATCATTTCATGACATTGACTGTCCTGTTTCTGTAGCGTGAGGCAGCTTGATGTACAAGGACACGGACACCCCATGGACATGACGCTAGTATATTGCAGGGACTTACCCCAAATCCAAGCCTTGATTCTGAGTTTCAAGCAGGGAGCCACTGGGTCCCATTTTTAGAGTATCTGGTATGACTCAGCCGGGGATCGAACCCTGACCTCCCAGTCCCAGGGTGGAACACACACTAACCACAAGGCCACTGAGCTGGTCAACATACTACAGACTGTAGCTTAATTGGTTTTCCAGTACATTCTTCTCCAAAGCCTGGAAATAGGAGCTGCTGTCTTCCCCACTGGGCTTTTCCTTTCTTTGTTTGTGCTTCATGCTTTCAATTCCATTGTGCTTGCACTGAAAACCCATATTGGTTAATAGATTTTTGCTACAGTGAAATAATCTAAGTCTCTCAGCAGGAAGACAATTATTCTAATCTAAATGCTTTTAAATGCTGTAACTGTGGTGCCCTTCCTTCTCCTCAGTGAAGTGTTAATTGTCCTTGTTTGGTACATGTGCTTACAAGAGGGAATCTTCACTGAAATGCTGATCGGTGCAAAGCCATATTGATTTGCAGACACTTCAGGATTTTAGAATTGATTTTATCTGTGAGTTGTGTCCACTAGAGTTAAGTCAATTCCCATATTTCTATGAATTTGGTATGAGGCCTTTATTACAGTATTTCATTATCATTTTTATGGATCTTCAGCTGCTGCACTCAAGACAGTCTCTTGTGCTGAAAATAGTCCATCTATGTCGCATGTTGTGAGCTTGTAGATTGGCTATTTTTGGCACAGGATTCCATCGTATGACCAAATAAGCATCAGGGGCCATAAACACAGCCAGCGTGTGCTTGACATTGACTTGCATTGCAGCTTCAACCCTCCCCCTCTGCTCCCCTCGCTCTGACCATTGTTACTGATTGCTCCTATATCATTGTAGGCACAGTTGTGTTGATTTATTGGCTCTGTAGCAGTCTTGATTCCCCTCATTAGCTTCTTCATTACCCTGTCTATCATTTCACGGTGTGCCATATTGTACAAAGAGTTGTAGGCTACTGAGGCGGTTCTGTGAGGATTTTATTATAATTATTATTTTTTGCATTGTTATATAACTTATGTGAATTACACTAGGCATTCACATGTTTTCAAACAAACAGCATGAATTCAGCACAATCCCAAGCTTTAACTTTAGAACAGAATATATTTATATTGGAATGCAATACTAATGTGGATGAATTCATCCAACGGCTGTGAATTTGTGCCTTTTATTTACAAACGTAAACTATAGTTTTTGACTTGGTTATACAGTAACAGACTCTCATTCAATCCACTGAACAATTATTTTTCTGCTAATAATTGTTTTTACAGTTGAGGATAGTATGGATTTGGGGGAGGTGCTTGTCGTTTCTGAGGTGAATGACCTAGCCCCTGCGATCTATTCATTTGCCAAGACATTATCAGCAACAATACACAGGGAGTCAATTCAAGGTTACATTGTTTTTTTGCTTTAGGAGAATAATCTGACCAGCTCCTCTGTCTGTTTGAGACAAAGTGTTAATTGTAATGTTTAGTGCGGTCTGGGGACCCCGGGATGGTCAAATACTGCGGACACCCATCTCAACCATATTTTGTGCAAGGGACCTCCAGGTGTAAAGATTTGAGTTAAACATATTCGCTTCAGAAAGTATATACAGTATATCCAAATATCTGCACAAATATTCACAATTTAAATACGCTATGAGCTTGTATATCTGCTACTTTTGAATAGCCAAAGTATAAAATATGGTTTAAGTGGTTAAAATTCTGGTGCTATATATTTAAAAAAAATGTTAGTAACCCCCCACTTTGAGAACCAATGCTCTGTTATAATGTGATTGAACGCTTCCCAAAGCGACATGCTTGTGAGGGCATGACACTCACACTCACAAAATCACTCACCATAATAACAGCCACTACATCATAATGTACACATTTTCACCTCATAATGTTTCATTTCTGTATTGTGCATTTTCATTTTAGCTGGAAGAGACTAACCATGTTTCAAAACAGCTGTATCTCTGCACCAATGAGTCAAATTACATTTTAATGGGATTTCTCACAAATGTAATAAGTGGATTTTAAAAGAAGGTTTGCCCTGATGTGGATTTCAAAAACCCTGCTGTGGATTTGGGAAATTTGTTCGAGATGCACACACAATTAGATTTGGTTCTGTCTGAGCTAGCTCCTGGTTCCACATGCAATGTCTCCAACAATTAAGTTTGCGGAGGCTGAGCTTGGAGAAGATAATGGGATTAAAGAATGTGCTTCAAGCCCTGCATTTAACTATCGAATGTTTAGCGTACACTTAATGAGGGCACACTCTCATCACACATGAAGGAGAGCATGACTTCTGTGCGCCTTTAGATGACGCCAGGGACTGTGAGGTCACTGCTTTTATTGGCCGTATTAAAGTCAGTCTTATGCTGCTCATGCTCGTAGACTGTATTATCGAGGTCAAACGGGGGCCCATAAAACCTGTTTGACAGGCCCACGCTGAGGACATAAACTCCTCTGGCTACCAGTTGTTTACATGGCATGGATCCCCAGGGTGAGTTGTGCAAAACAGCCCCAATGATAACTTTCAGATGAAGACATAACCTGATTTATACTTCAGTGGACTATTAATTACTGTAGGCATGCATTATACACTCCTCTACAGTTATAACAAGCAAAATAAATAAGCAACCTTTTTTTTTTTAATAGTTCTTATAAAATACATTTAATATAAACTATACCGGTGCCGGCCTACATTGGCACCACAAAAGTCGAGAATGATTCAAGTCAAGAATGCATGCCCCACTCGTTTATGCTCGTTACAATACCTGCTGTAGCCTACTTGTTACAGTACTTGTTGTACCCGTATTGGAGTACCTAGTGTGGTACCCGTTACCATGGTACTAATAACGTTAGATGTTACTATCAGTGGGTGAGTTTATAAATGAACACCAACTCAAAACCAAAACATCCAAGCAACAGACGGATCCCACTTTCAGTACTCAACAGCTGCATTTGCTAATCAACTGCGTTATTGGACATCGTATGGAATCATTCGTGTGTGTGTGTGTGTGTGTGCGCGTGCGCGTGTGCGTGCGTGCGAGAGGGGGAGAGAGAGAGAGAAAGAGACTTTAAAATTCTATAGACATGTGAGTAAACGATACCTGGCAGATAACTTTAAAAAGAAAACTACGTGTATGCAAGTCAAATCTTGTAATATACAATATAAAACAAATTAGAAAGGCACTGGTGCCTCGGGCTCTTTTGCCATAATGTATATGATAACCTGTGAAATGATTATAATCTGTGAGACATCAAAGAGATGGCTTCTCTTCAGACCCAATCTAATTCACTCACTCATTAAGATTAACTTCATTCTGGGATTGCATGGAGAATTGATTTCTTGGTAAAGTAACACCCAGAACTGAATGGCAAGGTTTTTTTTGTCTCAACCCCCTTGCACCAACCCCCTAATCCAATTTACACCGACATCTAGGCACCCCATTTCACTTCTCCTTGAACCACATTAACCCTAGTTTGGGATAGTCATGATTTTACACTTTCCTTTTCGTTTTTTCATAAATAAAAAAAAAAGATAACGTATCACACTGCATGCAATGCATTGTGAACATGCATGACTATTTCCATACAATGAAGTACATTTCTACAACTTAATTATGTGATAGTGATAGACATGCATGCTCTGCGTTCTAATGGAATCTTCCATGTATTTCAATGTGGAAAATCGCTATGATTTCCACAGAAGCACATCTTGTATTTGTGCGTACAGAGAGAGAGTGTGTGTGTGTGTGTGTGTGTGTGCGCGTGCGTGCGTGCGTGCGTGCGTGCGTGCGTGCGTTATCTTTACATCAGGTTTCAAGGTGTCACCACTGATTACCAGACATCCAGCTGTTAGCTTTCATGCCATTCCTGCAAATTAATTAATCAAGACAACAAAGATGGGCTAATCACAGTTTTAATTCTGCTATTAAGTGAAGTGATGTTTAAGTATAGTTTGTGCCTCTCATCATCCTTTGGTGAAAGCAGAAATTAATTTGATGTCAGGTGTCTTGTTTGATTTATTTTCACAACAGATAACTTTAGTTTATGTCATGATGCACTACTGGTGAGGTAAACACTGAGACATACATGTTGGAAAAATCTGAATTAATGATCATACCTCATCAGATCCACATACTGATAATGATTGGCAACTGGCTAGTCATACCAAAGTATATTCTGTTCTCTTTTGAAATCCATCAAGGCATGTCAGCCATGCAAGCGTCTTATACCAATAAAAGGGCTTCGGCAGAGTTTTAACAGTCACAGCATAAACCTGTTGTACCATTTTACCCATTCATAATCTGCTCAGTTTTATAACCCGTTGTTTGTTTTGTTTATTTTGCTTTATTCTGGGATCAGTGACATGATGTAACAAAAAAAACAATCTGAGCAGCAGCTCTGTAAAACCCATCATGGGCACTGGGATCAGTTTTTCAGCATCAGGGGTTGTTGACTTTACCTTGGCCTGATCCCAAATGATAGGGCCTATACACCTTCAGGGCCATTTTGAATTAGCTGTGAGAGTTGGACCTTGATGGTGGTCTGCTCCACGTAGCTGAAGAGGGTGGACACTGGGATGCGCTTTGACATGCCGTTAGGGGACCGTTCCACCACCAAATTATCGCCTCTGTCTGGTCATCGGGCAGTGCTTTCACACCTTCTACATTGACAGTGAGGGACTGGATGCTTCCCAAAATCGTATAGTGAGACTCAACCAACTGTTGCTGCATCGACCGCACAGCGATTAGCCGCCTCCTTATACAGTGCCAAAGCCACCAAACCATCCTCATCCTTACTGCCAACCCAGTTGAACCCACATCCTTGAACCTGCAGAAGGGATTCTCCAGTGTTAAGTAGACATATGGGACGTTGTTGCTGTTGTTGTAGTAGTAGCCCTTCCCGGTGCCCCAGTAGGCTTGTATTTGGTTCCACTTGGACGGGGTGGCATCTCGATCATCACACCCATGCAGCAACGTAGGCCCCGACAAAGCCGTGACTTGCTGGTACAACAAAGTGGGCTGGGCCTGCGGCCATGTGCCTGCAGCCAAACAAGCCTCCTTGCTGCTGCTGAGTTAGCTGCACACCGAGAGTAGTTCCTAGTCCAGTTCCAAATCCTGTGTCCCTATTTTCAGTGCTGGGTGTTACCAAACAGACTCACCCGTTGTGTTGTAGGAAGCAGCAAAGCTGAACGTGGAACCCGGAGCAGCCCCAGATGTAGTACTTGTCCCAAAGCCCCCGAAAGCACCAGTGGTGGTGGAGCCGAACCCAATACCTGTGGCTGCCAGTGCTGTAGTTGTGGTGGCAGGTGCACTGCGACACACACGCGTGGCACGGAAAAAACAACCGATAGATGTGACTGTGCCACAGGCGTGCAAGATTCTGTACAATATCCTCACTATGTCCTCACAGTAACCCGCCCAAATCACAACCAAATACACCAACAAATGGTATACATCTGTGACAACTTCACATTGTTGCATTTTCTAGTTGCCAACTCGGCAATATGATGGCGGTCATAGATGACGATGCTGATGAGATGATAATGTCACAGGCTGGCCACATCAAGTCGAAATCCACCTTGAAGTCAAGGTAAAAAAAAAAAAAGAAAAGAAAGAAAGATCCATGTTGGAGCTATGCTGTTGTGGATCCTGATAGCCACATGATTTGATTTCTCCTATTTTTTTCTGGTGATAGATTCATATCTTGTCTTTGATATGCTAACAAGCACACAAACATGGAGAGAGCATCATCCATATAGACTTTACTTGACCAGATGTCCACCGGCCACTCTGTTATTTGTAAATGTGAAGATTTGATATTCATGGCCTGGTGCCTGCTGGTGTGAGCATTGCCTCAAACCAAATAGCAGCTGTCTCACATTGAATGGATATGTATGAATTCCTAACAGCAGCAAGACCAGACTCTGGCAGCATGGGCCTGCCCATGTGTTATTTATACCGTATTGAATGTCAGTCATCATACTCATGGATGATTGACATTCAATTATGGATTTTAGTTGAAGGTTATATCTCAAAGTAAGCATGAGCATAATTTTCTATTTTCATGATAAATAAACAAAAAGGTTCCCGGTTAGACCCCAGGCTCCGAAATTCCTTGAGCAACACTGAACCCCTACAATACAGTAACTGATGTTTGGTGCCACTGTTGGAGGCATTGTTTGTGTGTGTGTGAATGCGTGAATGCCATTGTAAGGCACTATAGAAATGTAGTGACCATTTCCATTTAACATGAACTTAAAGGTGAATTTAAGTGAGGATTTATGCACATCCACACATTCTGTTGTTAGGACATGTGATCTGAATATTACACAAAAAGGGTACCTTCAGCGTCAACCATCCGTTTGTTCACAATGTTCCCCAAGCGTTGCAATATGAGTGACTACCGCTGACGGAGGATGTGTATTATTATTCCCATGATGTAAGACAACGTAACAGACATGTGACTATGACCAACTCTGTCCCAAAGCTAGAAACAATGAACCCAACAATCAGTTTGCCATGGTTTCAAAACAGCCTTTTAAGTAAACACTGAGCCATCTCAGCCATCTACTAGGCCTATATCTTTTGCATTCTCTGATATTTTACTCGTAAATAAAATTGTTTCGTAACTCACAATATGAACAGGTTACATTTAAGAAAAGCAATTCTCCCTGAAGTGCTTTACACACACACACACACACACACACACACACACACACACACACACACACACTAGCCCTTGTTAATCACATCATGGAAGTTTCTCATAAAATATATATTCCCAGAAAAATAATTTGGAAAAAAAGACCATGTAAAATCACATTATACTGTAACTACACCGAAAGATCTGCGCACCGAAACTATATGCTGACTTAGGGTTATCCTAGTGTAACTTTTGCAGAGTACTGCAGCTCAATTGTTGTTTCTGGCTGCATCTGAAATATTTGCTCCCCTTAGTAAGAACAGTCTGATGTCTCTCCCTTATTGTGTTTACTGGCACTATCACAATGTTCACTCTGCTGTTTCTAAATCTCTGGCTTTTCTGGAAGCTAAGTTGAAAATATTTTATTAGATGATTAAGACTGCAGGCTAACACATTACTTTTCTTTCCGCAGTTTTGAAGACCCCTTGCCGGGGTTTCTCGGTTATTGGGTCTAATTTGACATTGTTAATGATGACATTTATTCCCTACTCGCTGGAAAAATCCTGCACGTGTCACACATGTGAGACAAAATGTTCTTTTGTTTTAAACCACTCAAGTTCTGCTCAGTGTCGCCTGCCATGAAATAAAAGACTGATCTAATTATTCATACATCAGCATCTTTAAAGTGTCCATTAACATTGCATCCTCATGGGACTTATATTGTCAACTTACAGAACAAATGGCGTATAAAAGAAGTCCAAAAACAGAACTCTGTTCTCATGGGAATGTGGCAACAGCTGCTGTTTTAAGCCCGGTTTGTACTTTGACGTATGATGGGAGTCCCATGCTGAAAATAGCTGATCTATAAGCTCACCATGCACAGAGCTTGTAGATCAGGTGTGTGTGTGTGTGCGTGCGTGCGTGTGTGTGTGCGTGCGCATGTGCGCGCATATCTTGGATCATATTCATATATCCGCTTACTTACACCTTGAATTACATTTACTGGTTCATTTAGCCGGGATAATTAATTGACTGTACAATGTGGCCATGCTATGTGTTTGTGTGCAGTGTATGTGAAAGAGAAAGTTAAATGCAATAATCAATCAGTTATGAAACGTCTATGCCTTGAAGGAAGCTGCGTGGACTTCTAGCTGTGCTCGCCTGGTGATGCGGCATGCGGGGGAGAATGATGCAGAACAGTTGCATAAGAGTCTTTTGACAGGAGTGACGAACGGAGAGACCCTCGTCTGTGCCTGTCCTAGAACGAAGGATGTAATGTACCACGCTGAGCTATTTTTCAACCTGCCTGCGCCCACAGATTTTCTAACGTCACGTTGATTAGACACTGTCTCACTTGCTGCTTATCTTCCAGGTTACTAACATTACTAACATTTTTTTTTTTAAACAAAAGTTCAGGGGCAAGCATAAATGGCAATACATCATAAGTTATGGGAAGAATTAACATGAGAATCGAGTATAGTCTTCAGTAGTGCAATCATTTATATAAGAAACATATACCGGTAGAAACATAAGGTCAGATTAGATAAGTGTTGGTGACACTGGTGCTGTTTTTTACGTCATTAAACATCCATAGACTTGGCTGCCATATTATGTAATTTCCACAAGTCTGGCGTTGGAATGGCTAGTGCCCCCCAATAACTATTGATATACTTGGCGGTGTGTTGGCGTATGGTTTGCAAGATTTGCTGCTTTTTATTATATTTTATTTATTTACAGAGTAATCAATGTTAGCTAGTAACCACTGCTAAATCACAATTAGTTCTTCAGAATCATTGTGCCACCAAGGAAGCATTTGCTTCCAGCACATGCTTCCTTGGTGGTTCTGTGGTCGACATGTAAAATCAAATGATGCTCCATTACATATAATTGTTGCTGCGAGGGATGAGATAATTTTTATTGTGAACTGTGGACTAGTTCCCATTTTGTTCCAAGGTTCCATACTTAAATCAGGACTATATTGAGTATCTGTACTCTATATTGTTCTGTGTAATAGCAGCAGTATGCCATGAGATGCAGTAAGATTTTGTAGTAGTTATTTTTATTATTCTATACTTGTCTTTAGTACTGCAGCTCAATTGTTGTTTATGGCTGCATCTGAAATATTTGCTTCCCTTAGTAAGAAGAGTCTGATGTCTCTCCCTTATTGTGTTTACTGGCACTATCACAATGTTCACTCTGTTGTTTATTTTTATTATTCTATACTTTATTTTCCTAGTTCTTTACCAGTATTTTCCTAGTTCTTTATTCATTCAACATCTTCCTTTTAGGACCATCAAGGTCATACTAGGCCATGCCAGTTGATCAAATATAGTATTTTCTTGTCACCATATTGCCTGTTTTAAAGAAACCAGTACAACAGCAAATTTAATACAAATCACCAGTTAGGATGCAGCCGAAGTTACTACTGTATATTGCACAAAATATTGCACCTATGCATTATAAACAGTATGTCCTGTATTGTGACCTTGCTCTTTCGATAGCAAAGCATGATAGCAGTCTCCCATACATCACTGTCACAGCACAGACGCCAGCCACACTCGGGTAATCTATTTTGTCCTGGTAAAATGTGGTGTAATTTGTTCCTGCTTCCTTGCAACGCTAGCAAAAAGACAATGATTTTACCCCGCATTCTGGCTCTTATAGGATTCTACTAGCGCAACCATTATGTGCTATAGGCATACTGGAGCTTTTATGTAAGGTAGACTTATTTCATCTCATTCATTTTGATGCTTTTCTCTAGTTTCATACCAAATATCCATTATATAGCAGTAATATATGTTTTCGTCTGAACTGCTCAATGTATGGCCAATACCACTCACCAGTGGTGAGACCTGCTCTATACTAATAGATATTGTGGTTACCTAGATAGATAGACCTTTATTGATCCAGCGAGGGAAAATTCAGTTGTCATGGCAGTATCTCAGTTATGAAACGCGTACAGGACAGATACAGAAAAAAGATACAGCTAGGATTAAGAGTATTATTATTACTATTAATAATAATAATAATAACAAAAAATTTAAAGGAAAAGATAAGCTGATAGTAACACACTGGGAATAGGAATAAAGTACCCACAGCCAGTGGATTTCGATAAACTACAGTACTCTTGCTTGACCCGCTGCAATTGGACTGTTTGGAATTGGCGTGATGCATGAGCTATAAACTAGTATGGAAACCATGGATAGAAGTCAGAGTGCATCATCACTCAGTATATGTATACCTCAGACAAGCCAATGGTCTTGTTTTCTTTGTGTTCTCTATAATGTCCTACTTCTCATGTTTCTTGCGCCACGGTTATATAATGTTCTGACCCATGGTTCTGCTCAAGGCTGAGGCTGTAGTCCAATCAGACACTTAGCTGCCTTTCACTTCGTTCAACTCACCTCACACCGCCTACACCATCTCCAGCCTTCCTTTATGCCAGTGGTTTTCAACCAGTGGTCCGGGGACCACCAGTGGTCCTTGTGGGAGTAACAAGTTCCAGATCTAAATGATGGAGAGTTGGTAACCAAATGGACCCATAGATCTTTACCTAGAGTGTAAAATTAAACCAAATGGACCCTATAAAGGTCTAAAATGAAACCAAATGGACCCTATGCATCCATTTTGGTTTCATTTTACACTCTCAAGAGTTACATTATTATTAAACATCTGCATTACGTTTGCCTAGCTGTTATCTCCTATCGTGCCAACATCAATATAGCATTAGAATTGTGGACAAAGCTTTTGGGTCTTCGACTCTAAATCGAATATATAATGGACCTTGATATAGGTTTGAATAGTTGAAACCACTGCTTTATGTTGTTGCTCGTACAAGAAATAGCCTCTATATATAAGCTTTACCACCTTAAAACATGCAATTCTCAGTTTTGAATGATAACATTTGACTATGCATAATGCTGGTTAGTGCAATAGTAATTTATTATTAATAAGTATTTCTTCTAGACACTATACATTCTCAGTTATATTTTATGATCGGATCAATACAGATAATTCTGCTGTTCACTTAATGGCTCTTAATGTTGATGCTAGGTCAGCAGCACATTAGAAGTACATTTCCTTATGTAACAACCTCCACTCCATAAACAATGTCAGCGCTAGCACCACCGCTCTGTAATGGCTCGCTTCCGTTCTGTGGGCAGATAATGGAACACAGTAGAAACCCCAAGTATCAAATGGCAACTGAAAATCTTTTGACACAGTATAACCTTTGTTCTATAGTTTCTGAATGGGGACTGGTGCCTGTATTACTGTTATTTATTATACATTAGCAAAGAAAGGTTCGTGACGAGAACATAATAGACGCGAGGCAGGTTACCTACACTGTAAAAGAGTGAGTTCCAATTTGCCTCTGAAAGTTACATGATCCATTTTACACATGTTTAAATTGGCACACAGTATTTTCGTAGGCTCAAAAAAGTTCAGTTTTTATTCGCCATGGACAGACGGTTGTAGGACGAGAAAATAAAAGGTAAATACGGCCCTACGTCCTTCTTTACACCAGGGCCCCAACTTGAGGCATGTTTGGGAAACAAGCAAATCAATCAGTGTCAATTAGAGCTGCGTTCAAAGTAAGCCACATCCTGGGAGTCAGATGCTCACTCTGCACTTAACAGCGTGCAATGCAATTACGCTGCAAAGCCTTCCAAAGTGCTCGGGGTCTGGGAGGGTGCCTGCCTGATGCATATACATAAAAGGACTTTTTGCTACCTTTTATCCAGCAACTTCTGGTGCCCCCTCTGAGCAGAGACTTGCACTGAGCACAGCGGAGATAGTTCCTTTAGAAAAACTTCAAAAAGAAAAGAATATCAACTTTCATGTGGAGCTTCAGTTCCTGTCAGCAAGCAGACACTGCAGCTTGGGACGCTATTGTGTGCACCTACACTGATCTTCAAAGCCATCGTTTGTTCCTCTCTACCGACCAGACTTTCATTTCGCCACCCCTCTGCTGAGGTTGGGGGAGCACACTGACTGTAAATAATAAAATCGTCTTCATTGATTTCTGAAGGAGAGTCTTATCTGTGCGCATTCATTCTGATCTCTACTACCTTCAGTTCTCCCTTCAAGAGGTGTGAAGACAGCTAAAAGGATAAATTGAGCTCTGAGATATGGGATTATATTCACATTTGACTTTGTGAATTGAAGCAGGTTGTAGATCAGAATCAGTGTTCTTGTCACAATACATATCACAGGTTTACAGAAGTAAAGAAGTGGGTGATATTCATTTTTTTGTGCATCGTTTTGTTATTTCTTTGTCACTTCACACCTGTGTGAAGTGATGGGCGCTCTTATCATCATACGTCATCTCATTCTGGCCGCTCACAATTTGTGTCTTCAATTTTGTCTTTAATGTTTTGTGTTTACACACTTTTGTCTTCAGTGTTTGTGTTTATACAGACTCTCAAAGCTGGACGTGTGTGTGTCCTTTATGACACATTGCTATCATGGTCCTGTGTTTGATGCCAAATGTGCATAGTATATACTGTAGTATATACCATCAATGCTTGCATGAGTGGAAGCCTGAAAGCAATTGAACATTCAAACATATTAGATGCTATGCAAAAATCTTTTGCATTGTCTGGCAAATATATGTGGTAGTACGGTCAAGAGGTGGACAGCACATTAGTAAATGTACTTAAGTACTGTATTTAAGTTTCTTCCCCACTTCTCTCTCATACTAGCCGTGTCTGTGGCTTCCCCTCCACTCGCCAGCTACTCTCGCTCTGTGTTCAAACTGTTGTTAAGAGGGGACAATTGGCACTATCAATTCTTATCTTTATCTGTATTGTATCAAAAAAGGTTCCTGTTATAGATGTATAACCTAGTTCTACAAGCAAGCACATCAGTGCATGCACTGCAGGTGGTTTCAGAGTTACTTCTCTGAAACAAGAGTTACAAGGTCCTATAAAATAATTGTGAAAGAACTACAGAAATTTGTTGATGTGAAAAAATAAGAAATGTACTTTTACTCTTGAATAATTAAGTACTCTTACTCAAGTATCATTTTGACTGAGCTACTTTTACTTGTAGTGGACTCAAGTGGAGTAAATCTGAACAGGTGGTATTTGTAGGCTACTCTTACACGAGTACTGGAGTTGAGTACTCTGTCCACATCCGAGTACAGTAGTGCCTGTTCTGAAGCAGTATTCAAGAATCAATACATCACTCTTATCCATAGCATCCAAGAGTGTTGTAGTGCCCCAGGTAAACAAATAACCTATTCTAAAATCTAAACTATACATTGAAACTATGATGGCAGGTAAACAATCAACCTAGCATCTGTTCAAATAAATTATATTCAATAGTCCATTCTCGGTTTTACAGGGGGGGGGGGGGGTT
>OOFJ01066576.1:3150-13250 GCA_900323375.1 Benthosema glaciale
ATTATAGCATCCAAGATCATGTTCAGTCTCCAGTGATTCAGTTTTAACTAAGCGCAAAGATATTGCAGTTCTGATGTCAGCATTAGCATACAACAATAACACAGTGTAGCTGTGGCAGCAGTGTTTCCCCAAGGATGAAGTCGGAGCCATCAAAATAATAATAAGTGTGTCAAAAACACTGTATGGGCAATACCCAGCTTAAGATGCATCTTACACATTTCATAGATGTTTATAACAAGCCAATATAATAATATAGCTCATTCGTTCATGAAGACGTAAGACCATCTTCCATCATTAAAAAAAATCTAAAAATAATGCATTCAACAGCGGCACTACGCCACTGCAGAAAGGAAATTACAAACATGGGAAACACTGCCATAGTGTTTGGCAAATGCTGGTTTTTAGAAGTAGCGTTTTTGTCTCGCATAGCCAGACAACTATTCTCTCTGAACGCTAGTATACAGTCTGGAACTACACCTCCCGAAATCCCATTAACGGGAGCTGCCATTTCAATTTACAGCAACATTTTTGTTTTAAATATCTTTACATAAAATGTTCTAATTTACATGATTTGAGGATTTTAAGTTTATATTTAGGATAAAAATGTGTATATTAGGAAAACTGTAAAGACGAAATGGAAGTGGGGAGGAGGAGGCTTCACATCCCTTAAATCATGAAAGGAGCTTCCAGTGTCCCAGACTGTACGACCGGGAGCATTCGAAAAGTGCGGGAGGCAACAGTCTGGTCACGTGAGACTAAGCAATTTAGGGGGGTATAAATTAAGCCTTAGTTCCAAACGGTAAAATACTGAATCACAGGAGTCTTGCAGGCAAAAGAGATAAGAAGTTTGTAATGGCCAACAAACTGTTTGGATACAGTGAGAGTTGTGTGGTATTGTCCGTGCTGTCAGGTACAGGTGCCAGCGGTGTCCCTCCATGTCTGCTGCAGCTGATGGAGGTGCTGAAAGGCTCTCTGCGTGACATTGAGAGCTGGGTGGACCTTCCTCAGACTGGGCTCGCCGAGCAGAGACAACCCACACAGTCCAAAGTACGCATGGAGAGGGTCTGGTCGGGACAGGAGGAAAGCATGGGGAGGGGGGAGTTTACAAAGAAAAGATGGGAAAAAGGAGCGGTGAGAAAGACGACTGATGCTGATCAGAGATAAGATGCATGTCAATAACATTACAACTTATATTGTGCCTCGAATGTATGAGGGCTCAGTGAATGTTTTTTTTCCCCAATTTCTCTCTCTCTCTCTCTCTCTCTCTCTCTCTCTAGAACAACATTAAGGGCGTTGCAAAACGGGGAGAGATAAAACACACCTCTAGTTCATTTTCGTTTTTGTGCTGAGAAATCGCAGTGCGACAACGCAAGCGTATTTACGTGAGCGCACGCAGTCCCATGAATTTGTTGCGCGCATGCTCGTTTCGTGCACACGCAACTAACCAGACATGGATTCTGTTTCGTTTTTTTTTTTTTTTCGCTCGGCCCCTCTTGAACAGACCTGAGCAGACCTGTCGATGATCCAGGCAACAACGCGTGCGTATATCGCTCCCCGTTTGAAAATTGAGTTTGAAGTTTAATGGGTTTATATAGGGGGGGTATCTGATAAAATTAATATCAAACATCTAATATTGAATCAAGCAACTTAAAAACTGTATGAGGTACAAACACAAATCCCTGGGGAACAAATGACCCCATAAATGTTTGTGCCTTTTGGATCTTGAAGGGGTATTTTGCAGACGATGTTATTCATTGGGAATAACAACCACCATCCTCATCTGCACCGTTTCTTGGTGCACTGTCTTGTCTCTTTAAGGAAATATAAATTATGCACATGCCGGACCTGTTTTGCCCCTCCGCTCCGCTCCCCTGGGAGAAACCTAAAAGCCATGCAGACCAGTAAATGGAGCAATAATTGCATTATAATTAAATGACTGCTGATTAGACCCCGACAGCAGAATCGATAAAATGCCATTAGCTGTATCAAAAAGCACTGGGCATGGATCCAAGTCAAGGCTGTTCCAACAGCATACTGTATACAACAAATTTGAAAATGCCCCGTAATGAAAAATTAAAGTTTTCATGAAGCTTGAGGGCAAGTGAAAAAGGCCACGTTCGCTCAAAGTTTGGATTTGAACAAGAATAATAATCACATGATTATTTACATTTGGGATATTTTGGCAAGATCAAATAGATTTCAGGTCAGGTCACTCAGTCCAGCTTCAATATTTTCCCCCAGTACACTTAATTCTTACTACTCAAATTACAAACATTGATTCAAAGACCTGGACTCTCATATAGGACAGATACATCAGCATAAAATATATGTTTGGCACTGCTTGTGTGTCTTTCTTCCAGAAACATTATGTTGCAATATAAAACCAATAAAGAGCTCAAATTTCAGTGCCTACTGCCTAATGTTCAGGTGAATTCAACCTAGGTCTGCTTGGTTAAAAAACAGCAGCTAGTCTTCCGAACTCCCCAGACCAGTTCCTACCTCAAAAGGCAATGGAAGGCACATACAACAATGCCTATACACTATACGTACATCAAAATCTAACCTTGCATTCACAATCCAAAAGCCATTGCCTATTCATTCCTTAAAACCCTTTGTTCTAGAATAGTTAAGAGGCTTTGTGAGCAGAATCTAACGCTCCTGTGTTCTGCCCGTCCTTCCGTCCGTCTGTCCGTTCCCAGACCAGCTCCTGTAACGCGAGGAGCTTGATCTCCTGTGTCCTGAGGCTAGCTTTGTACAAACGCTTCATCAATTAGACATCACACAGGCAAATGCACGCGCGCACGCACGCACAAATTAACCACACGTGCACGCACTTTGGACGTACAGGTATAGGG
The DNA here is from genome assembly GCA_900323375.1 of Benthosema glaciale. Lineage (NCBI taxonomy): Eukaryota > Metazoa > Chordata > Actinopteri > Myctophiformes > Myctophidae > Benthosema > Benthosema glaciale. The sequence continues at coordinate 6,006 of OOFJ01066576.1, forward strand.
TTACCACCAGCAGTTTTCCACTGACACAGTGAAGCTCAAACTCCACCCTGAACTCTCTGCACCTGTGGAGGGCAGCGATCCAACCTTCTTACAGACACCGTCAACCGAGAATAGATCTTTTTATCAATCTTTTTGACAGGTGCAAACCTGGGTGTATAATCGCTCATTTTCCATTGCCATTGGCTGCTTCTAGTAGCGAGACTAGTCAAGATTGGCTGTTTCCTAAGTCATAAGCCAGCGGTTCTCAACGTTTTTTGGCTGGGGACCCCCGGAAAGGCTTTGGCCATGTCTTGCGACCCATGTCTGTACCCATACTCTGCAATGCAGAGCAGGAGCGAGTGACAACAGCAGCCAATCTTATGAGCTAAGTGGAGCTACAGGAAATGCAAAACAACGGCCGGGAGGTTAGGTTATGAAAAATACTCATAGTTTGTTTCGTACCCGACAGCAGAGATATATAAACACACACACAGACACACACACACACACACACACTTCGCAATGTCCGACATTACCTGGATGGCTGTCCGGCCACTTGGCAAAGCCCCCTACCAATCGATCTTGTGTTGACAGGATGTAGTTCCTGTTCTTTTTGTAGTTGGTGTACTGAAATACATCTAACAGCTGTGAGAGGACAGAAAGAAGAGAGACAAGAAAACGTTGGGACAACGAGAACATTACATCATAAACAGTTCCAAACATTAGAAAGTACGTACAAGAAAGAAGTCCTTCAATGACGCTGCATGTCATGTTATGTTTAATCACTTTAAGCCCTGTTTAGTTTAAATAAGGTACAACAAATAATGTAAATGATATAAAGATCTGCTGTAATAATAATAATAATAATAATAATAATAAAGAGAAAAAATCTCTTCGCCACAAATAGCAGATCAGAATGCTTACAATGCATCACAATGTGACGTGTTGCGAGCAGCTCCTGGATCTCATATTTTTTTGGCTAATGTGTAAACATATATCAAACGATATATGTTTAAGCATATATCGATTACCCCGATAATAGCGTTGATCGAAATTATTTCGGCCACAATAGTTTTGTGACATGGCATTTTCATAACGTCCCATCCCTAGTGATCGTGTGTGTGCGTGCGTACCTCTAGCGTGGCTCCCACCCAGAAGGAGTAGCATGTGTCTACAGGTTTGTGTACCTCTAGCGTGGCTCCCACCCAGGAGGAGTAGCATGTGTCTACAGCGTGCGTACCTCTAGCGTGGCTCCCACCCAGAAGGAGTAGCATGTGTCTACAGCGTGCGTACCTCTAGCGTGGCTCCCACCCAGAAGGAGTAGCATGTGTCTACAGGTTTGCGTACCTCTAGCGTGGCTCCCACCCAGAAGGAGTAGCATGTGTCTACAGCGTACCTCTAGCGTGGCTCCCACCCAGAAGGAGTAGCATGTGTCTACAGCGTGCGTACCTCTAGCGTGGCTCCCACCCAGAAGGAGTAGCATGTGTCTACAGCGTACCTCTAGCGTGGCTCCCACCCAGAAGGAGTAGCATGTGTCTACAGCGTACCTCTAGCGTGGCTCCCACCCAGAAGGAGTAGCATGTGTCTACAGGTTCGTACCTCTAGCGTGGCTCCCACCCAGAAGGAGTAGCATGTGTCTACAGGTTTGTGTACCTCTAGCGTGGCTCCCACCCAGAAGGAGTAGCATGTGTCTACAGGTTTGTTGGGCCGGCCCTGGAAGCCGCTCTCCTGCCTCATGATGCACCAGCGGCGGATCCTGTCCAGCTGACGCTGACTCAGCGTGTCCTCCAGTCGACCCATGAGACGCAGGGAGGCCACGGCACAGAACGTGGAGCCTCCTGCACAGGGAGAGGATTCATTCACCAGACAGAGAAGACACTGTGATAGCAATCTTTAGATATAAACACTTAGAAACGTAATTTTATTATAACCCATTTAGACCTGAAAACAATGCTAAAAATGTCTTCTAAATACTGAAAGTTTTCTGAAAAAACCTTATTTCTATGTTAGTATAGTTCTCAGATAATGAATCTCAAGGACCCCAAAAATTATCTGTAATTGGCCCCCGACCCTCATCTGAAAGTATGTTGTTCCAGGAATCCCCAGAACCAAAGATATGAGTTAAAAAGGTTAGCTCTGAAACAATATATTCAAAAGATTTGCGCCACATTTTCACGATTTCTCAAAAATAGCAGACCTACAAGCACCACTCGGTGGCACGCTATGATCTTGTAGATCTGCATAACATAATGCTTGAAACCCCAAAAAGGTTCCCGTCTAGAAAGGGATAATTTGATATGATAATATCATATAATATGATCTCATAATCATGTGTACCAGTTATGCCTTATGTTACAAACAATATCTGATAATCATGTAGTAACCCAATGATGCCTTGTTTCACTAACATTTTTATAAATCATGTAAAAATCCAATGATGCTTTATGTTTCACAATCAATGTTTGATAATCATGCTTTCATGCCTTGTGATTTCTGCTGTGACTGTCTATACAATCAAGTTATCTGCAAATAATCATGTAAATGGCACTTAAATCATGTTTCTATGTTTGGAGATTGCACATGGGTGGAGGCCTCGTATAAGCCCTAGGGCTTCTTGCCTCCTCCTAGCACTCTTTTTTTCTTTTTCTTACAAATTCCCAAATTCGTATGTTTTATATTGTGCTAAATAAATCAAAATCTAATTATAAGGTACAGCTATTTTCTGTGAGATTACGTCCCACCCCTTGTGGTGGTGTTTTGTTTCCATTTGTTGACCTATAGGCTCAGGTCTTGGGGCTACAGAGATGTTTGGGGGTTGGCTGTTGTGAGGGTGAAAAGCTATAAAAGCTGCGTCCGTACAATGACTCGGTGAGTCAAACCGGGGTGTTTTCCATGCATGAGTGGTCATGCGAGTTTGGCTTCCTGCTCGAGTAAAATCCTTTTAATAATAAAATACATTTTATTCTGAATCCTAGTCTTTGCCTCATTTTGTGTATTTGTCTGTGGCTCAGGAGGTAGAGCAGGTCGTCCAATGATCCGTGGGTCGGCGGTTCGGATCCCGGCTCCTACTGTCTACATGTCAAAGTGTCCTTGGGCAAGACACCCCCAAAGGTGGGTTTTGAAGGAAAGGAGAGAGGGAGGGAGGGAGGATCTCCGAGTGCATTCCAGAGAGAGGCCACAGAGAAATCCCTGTTGCCCCAGGTCGGAAGCCTGGTCTTGGAGATCCACTGGGGCACATGCAACTCTGATTTTTTTTTTACTTCATTTGTTTTAACGGTTTGAACTTGAAAAATCTTGCAAGGATGTTAACATTTCACTTAATCAGTCACGCAGTCTCACAGCGTTCATCCGCCTGGAAATTATCTGCCGACAGAAAGACTACTGTAACTACATAATGAGAGGGCACAGGAAAGGAGGCTAGGAGATGGTGTGTGTGTGTGTGTGTGTGTGTGTGTGTGTGTGTGTGTGTGTGTGTGTGTGTGTGTGTGTCGGGGGGGAGTGCCGTTAGAGTACTTTAGCTTCTTCATACAGAGCAGTGTTGATTTTGACATCACATTTGGGCATAGTTTTAGTCATAGTCTTTGGCATACAATTTAATTTAGTAGCATTATAGTCACCTGAAAGGTTTTCTTTCAGTCTATTTTGGGTTTTTTTATAAGGTATTTTTGGGGATTTTTCAGCCTATTGGATAGGCAGGCGACACGCCGTCAGGCCTCAGCATCAGTTTTTAACTCTAAATGTACCTGGTTACATTTGTACACTCGCCTGAGTTAAAGGGTGTGAGTAGGTATACATTCAGATATTAGTCACTCACTGCTATAGTGTTTCTTACCAGTGACAGGGGTCTCACAGTCTATTTGGCTCTTTAGTAAACAGAACACATATTTTCAGGATGGGATACCAATTTAATCCCATCGGGAGAGAGAACTAACATGGGATACAGGTCAGGAAAACAAGTGAATATATTTGTGGAGTTCCATCTCTTGACTGGATAAACTCCAATCTTTAACTGTAGTTACAGCTGGAGAGATGGTGAGACTGCGGTAACTTCAAAGGATCCCTGCCTAATAAGCCTTATATGCGACTGTGGCTGAGGAGGTAGAACAGGTCGTCCAATGTTGATGGCTCCTCCTGTCCACATGTCGAAGTGTCCTTGGGCAAGACACTTAACCCCAAATTGCTCCCTATGTGCTGGTTGGTACCTTGCATGGCTTGAATTGGCTTCTGCCGCAATCGCTGTGTGAATGGGTGAATGTAATGCACTATGTAAAGCGCCTTGGATAAAGGCGCTATATAAATGCACCATTCACCATTTAATACAATATAATTGCCCTCTATAACTAAATGATTACGAATATATATATATATTTTTTTTTTAATGTATTTTTTCCCCCTTTTCTTTTTCTTTACAAAGGCATAAACTGACTTACAGTAGATTAAGCATATATGGTTTAAGTGGTTACTCTGGATTTTACTGTGTAGGGGCAACAGTTTAGACTGTGTCCGCAAGAAGAGGCAGTAGTATGCAATGTATGTGCTTTGCTTGTTTTAATTGTTTATCTACAAACAGGGCGGTAATCACTACAGCCACAGGGATCAGCCATCCATCAACTCCTTTCCAGCTGTCAGAGTATAGACCACCACCATCATTATCATCGTCACTTCCCTACACATTACCTCTATTACAGAGCTACTTATCCATGAGATGTGTGGAACAGGAAAGGGAGGGATAGACACGGAAAGAGTGAAGGGTATAAATCTAACCTATGTGTCTTCCCCTCCTCTCATCAACACTTATATTGTGTTTTCTGCCTCCGGGCACAGTGCCATCGGGTAGGGGAAATAAAACGCTGCTGCGTGCTGGGAACGGCTTTTCCAACCCTGGATGGAACACTTCAATGGACTCATGCCTTGTACAATACCACGGTTTTCTCTATAGAACAAACACACACGTCCTGCGTACAAAGGCAATACTGTGCACATGCTTTAGACACAGCAGAGGTCTTGACCCTGAATACTCTTGCAGCGCACGCACGCATCAACTGTGCACATGCTTGAGAGAGTGCAGGAGGTCTTGACAGCACACCACACACTCTCAGATACATACACAAACACGAGTGGGTGGGTAATGGGCATCCATCTATCCTTATATACTGTATATAATCAGTCGCCAGACAGAAAGTGGGGTTTGGCGGTGGTTGAAATAAGCTAGCATGAATCCTGTAATCACAGAATTAAACTAGTACAGAAAGGGAATTGCCACAGTTAGCCCTTTGCAGTCAACTTCAATCCTATTCCTCCAATGTACTGCCATACTGTATATCCTACCATGACAGGAATCCTTCCCGTATCATGCCAGAAAAGTTATTAACGTTGTGGATCTGTGTTTGAATAACGGGGTTTAATTTGGGTGGAGGAGATTAATGAGGCAATCGCTTTTAGTCTGGGGGAAATTTAACGGTCAAACCAGTTGGTCTCCAACACCAGGTTAAGTGTTATCTCAACAGATCTAACAAAAGATCCATACTGCACCATATTGGATTGGTTTCCCTACTTTTTTTGTGCACACAGGTATCAAATAAACGCAGACTATATAATTCAACAGTGCCAACAAGTGCAATCAACAATCTATTTCAATTTAGTTTATTTAGATAATGATACATGATACAGTAACATAAATTAAGCTGCAACATAGATTAGGTTATAGGTTTAAGGTGGGTCATCTAAAAGACCATTAGACTCACCATGTGACTCCAACCCAGCTCCTTGGCCAATCCCGTTGTCATATGACTGTGAAGAGCACAACAATAAGCATTTAATTACATTCTAAATATTTCAGCCACCAACAAAGGCTAGTGTGAAATTATATTTCTTACTTCATCACGTCATTACATAGAACCAGATTTCTATTTAAAATCCTTCACAGTTACCAGGTCACTAGTTTGATTTAAGCAGACAAACATAACGTGACACAGGAGAAGAGCATCCTGCACGGTGGATAAAGGACATGAAATGGTCTACCCGATAAATGAAGCATACAGCGTTTTAATTCCCAACTAGAAAACAGAGCCTGCCAGTGCAGTGTTGCCAACTACAAACACATGCTGTTAACACAGCACCCAAATAATGAACAGCTATCTTCTGTTACAAATCAGCTCAATTTTATCCCTTTCCATCATAAACAACAAATTAACATCCGTGTTACTGTTTTTCCAAGAGATGTCATGACAGATGTAGATGTTCGGGGAGAGATTATGTAGAGAAAGTCAATAAGAAAAAGATGATATCATGAGAGAGAGGCAGGAGAGACAGGTGAGAAATTGTGTAGATTCACTGTAGAATAATCAGAACATTATTCTGATTTTGAGCCGCTCCAGACAATTGTTTTATGTCACAAGTGAGAATGGAAAAGACGCAATACAGTCCTAGAATTAACTAAGACGATACCAGTGTTTAAAATTCAGGACCTGCAGTGACATAATTTCACATATGAAATTCCCCAGGCATGGATGATCACCAGTGAGTAATGATATAATCTATATTAAGCTACCCCATTTCCGTCTTTGTTTAGAATACCACCATGTGTGTCCTAGTATTTAGTAAGGGTTAACTCGATCTCTTCCATGTTTGCATACCATTAACTGCACCAATAGATAGATAGTGGAGGTAATGTTGACCTCCAGTGGTATGAATAATGTTTAAAGGGCAACTGTATTTGCCTGTCTAAGAGGCTTATGATTTTGAAGTGGCACTGGGAGGCATAAAGACTGCACTTACTATTAATAGGACAGAGCAACTAAACAACTGATAACAGATTATCAGCCCCCTAGAATCACAGTTTGGGACTTAAAATGGGTCACAAATGTACTGTGAAATATCCCTTCATAAAAGGAAGGACTGGGGCAAGAAAAGTAGGGGGCGGGCTTTACTTGCATCCGATGCAAAAATACAAAAGCACAAGACAGAAGTCAAAAGTTCAAAACAATATCATACATACATACATACATTCAACCCTCCGTCATATCTGACTGTTGAGAAGTTTGATTGATGAGGGAACAAAGGAGAACTTGAATCTGTTAAGCTGCATTTTGGCAGATTCAAGTTCTCCTTTGTTCCCTCATCAATCAAACTTCTCAACATGATGTAGGGTTGTATGTATGTATGTATGTATGTATGTTTGTATGATGTATTGTCTTCTTTGTATTTTTTTGTATTTTGTATTTATGTAACGCCATTGCCCTCCTGCTGCCCAGAACCAATTTATCC
>OOFJ01066688.1:2113-21115 GCA_900323375.1 Benthosema glaciale
CCACATTTACACCCCCCCCCCCCCCCCCCATATCCCCTAGGTAAGAACCCTACACTGGAGATAAAGTATCGCTCAAAGAAAACCCGTGACAAGGACCCTGATTCGGATAGATATGAAAAATACAGCAATCCAAGTACTCCTGAATATAAGGGTGAGAGGCGACGCGGATCAAAAGTAAGTGTATTTTCAACAAAAATTAACCTGCCAAATGCTTCAACTATTTAACTGGTATGAATTGATTCATGCAATGTAAAAACGTACACAGAGATCATAGATATTACAAAGTAGATGGATAGATGGATCTTTCTAATAACTTTGAATTGACCCCTTTTAAAATAAATGAGGCTTTTCTGCAAAAATAAATGGTTGATATAACTTTGTGACTAAATTCCTTTTCCTCTTCAGGTAAAGCGCTCTGTCCGCATGTGTGGGGAATGTGAGCCCTGTTTAAGGACTGAAGACTGTACCCATTGTGACTTCTGCAAGGACATGAAGAAGTTTGGTGGCCCAAACAAAATAAGACAAAAGTGTCGGTTCAGACAGTGTGAGGTTCGAGCCAGGGTAAGGTTCTTCCTGACACGAAGACATCATCTCTGTTTCTTCCTTATGTAGAATAATTTGAGGCTTGGTGGGGACATTTTTCCCACTATACATTTGAAATGGCCAATTCCAACCCTTTTTGAATTAAGAGTTATGTGTTATTTAACCTGTAGAGTATATAATGGAAAATTACATTTGCTATCTATTTAAAGTCTGTCTTTAAGGAAAATGCTGACAAAGAGGTAACAACTCCTTGCTGAGGACTAATAAAACTCTTTTCACCTGTTACCAACAGTCAGCCTATTCTCATGATAAGTACCACTTTAGTCACACATTAAATTCCAAAAACATACAAAAATAAAGACATGACAGTTTGGTCAAAACATGGCAATATCAATTCAATATCAACGTCATAGACCATTTTTCTTAAATGTAATCTTCCAAAAAAAAACACTGTTATATTTATTGTGTTGGATTACTCAAATGTATTGATTTCTGCAGTTCCATTTAAAGATGTGTGACCTGTTGTTCCTTGATTTTGGTTCAGAAAATGCTGCGTGTGAAAGACGAGGAGTTTGCTTTGCAAGAGAGGCAGGGAAATTCTTACCATAGACGTCGGCACTATTCGGACGACTACGACAGTGAGGCAGAGCTCTACCAGCAGTACAAGGCGTCAGGGGAATATGATGATAATACGGTAGGAGAAGCAATACATCAAGTCGTTCTCAAAGATTGTAATTTCAAGGATCCCCATAACTCTGAGTTACTGACCTGTCAAGGTACATTCGGACAGGTCTATTGAGAGTCCTCCACCAAGGAACCCCAATGGTCCCTGTACCCCACTTTGAGAACCACTGCAATAAAGCAAAACAAATCACACTTAGACCCTCCTTATTTTCCAGGTCATTCTGTTGAGTATAAGCTTGTGTTCCACTTCCAGTTCCAATTTAGTCTGCTCATTTATTTATTTTTTCTGTCACTTCCAATTTCACTTGCTTATCCTGATCCTGTATTAGTTGGTATCCTCCTGACCTGAACATTTATTTTCTGTCTACTAAAGAACAAGAGAGATGGGATTACCCCTTTTGTTTCTTCAACTTTAATAAACTATTTTACTTGAGTTGTCCTAACTAAATCTTATCATCCAGCCCTGGCTCAGCGACGAGGACGACGAGCCTCCTTTCAGTCCTGTCATGCGTAAGAAAGCCGTGAAGGTGAAGCATGTCAAAAGACGAGAAAAGAAGTTTGACAAAAAGGTAAAACGTCTATTCACATGTGGAAATGGCTAATTTGTACCAGAACAATGGGATATAACATTTATTTATTTATTTACTCGTCCATCAGAAGGAGTCACGACGCCACAAACAGAAGCAAAAACACAAGGACAAAGTTAGGCACAGTGACAAGGTGGAGGGACGTGATAGTGGCGGGCTCCGCCAGTGCCTGGGGCCCAGCTGTGTGGCGGCATCACGTCCCAACTCTAAATACTGCTCTGAAGACTGTGGCATGAAGTTAGCTGCCAAGTAAGAATGGGCTGGAAATCTGTCTTGTCTGTCGCTCACTCTCTTACAAATTTGGTAGATAATGCCTTTTTGTTCTAACTGCTTAACTTTTATGTTGGTTCTGTGTGTACTTAGGCCTGTGAGAATTATTACCTAAATGCATTTTTTTAAAGATAATCATAATTGTCAGCACATTATTTATTATTGTGATTTTTGGTATTTCTTTGAATATTTGAATTATTTGTCATATTTTCTCATTGCATTTTGTTTTTCACAGAAATGGGAAAAACACAATCAAATAATTAATCGTAATTGTATGATAATCAGTCTTCAAGTGACATTTCATGATCGTTACAGCCCTTTGTGTGTACTGTATGTTTCCTTCAGTCGGATCTATGAGATACTCCCTCAGCGTATCCAACAGTGGCAGCAGAGCCCCTGCATTGCCGAGGAGCACGGTAAGAAGCAGCTGGAGCGAATCCGTCGAGATCAGCAGAATGCTCGCCTGCGCCTCACAGAGATGGAGCGACGCTTTCATGAGCTGGAAGGCATCATTGCCAAGGCCAAGCAGCAGGTGGTGCTAGGCCAGGACGAGGAGGTGAGATGTAGCTGCTTGGAGTCAGAGGGAACGAGTTCCCACACCGGATTTGCAGCAATTGCAGAATATAAGATGTGTGATTACCTAAGCCTATGAAAAGTTGAGCTTTTTTCCAATTATATAAATTACGTGCTTTTCTTTTCTGTTTTACTGTGAATTTTAAAATGTGGAGATCATAATCTTGTTGAACAAAGCATAAAGCATGTGAATAGCATAAACCTTTCTTTGCTACAGCACTTATTTTCGTAATTTATCCAAAACCCAATGCAAACACTCAAGCCCACGAAGTAATTTCCAGGTTATCCTCCAAAAAAGTAGACATAATTATCACTAGAACAGTCACTAAGTCTAAACAATATGTGCTTTAATGTATGCAGTCTTTTCACATCATTACTTTACTTTTGTGTTGATTTGCAGGTGAATGAAGGGGATAGTGAGGACACAGACCTGTCGATTTTCTGTGTGTCTTGTAGTCACCCCATTAACCCAAAGGTGGCACTGAGACACATGGAGCGGTGTTATGCTAAGGTAATTCTATGTTTTTGATAATGTACAGAAAGAAACTGGAGATGAAACACGTGCTTGTACACTAGAGATGCACAAATCCCAGTTTAGTTATCCCAATCTGTGGCATGGGCTGATTTGGGTCATAAATATTGACATAGTGAGTGCGAGCCACATTAGTATGATCGGGTCGACGAATCATCCAAAAGTGATTTTTCTTTTTGGCACTAAAAGTGTACTATGTATTGGCCTTAAGGGTCCATTTGGTTCCGTTTGTACTTTTGAGTTACATTCGAGAAAGCTGTTTATTGTGCAAAAAATTACATTTGCATTTAATGTCATCTCACAGTACTGCTTGCTTAATAAGTTAATGTCTGTGCCGGTGCGGGCAGGTGGCAGATATGCATCTCATAGAAATAATGAATTGGGGTAAATTGCCGGGGTATGATTTATTTTTACACATTCAGGTGATGTCAGAGCCCATCCATGCATCTATATTGTACACTCAAAATGAAAGCTTTTATCTTCTTATTCAATATTCTTACATTCATCATAATGACTTGTTTTTCATCAACAGTATGAGAGTCAGACCTCTTTTGGTTCCATGTATCCAACAAGGATTGAAGGGTAAGATACAAATAATATAGCCTATATACGTGTGTGTGTGTGTGTGTGTGTTTATGTCACTGAGATGCTGGACTATCTATTTTGTTTTCGTATCCAGAGCAACCAGACTCTTCTGTGACGTGTACAACCCCCAGAGCAAGACGTATTGCAAAAGGCTCCAAGTTTTGTGCCCAGAGCATTCCAGAGACCCCAAGGTCTGTAGGGTTTAAGCATATCAATCAATTGCAACCATTTGTAAGACCTATGATTCTTTTAAATCTGTACATATTTGTCATCTGCTCCATTTGTTTTAAATGAAGTACTTTTTCCCGTTTTCATTTGTGGTTAGACCTCAGTAGATGAAGTGTGTGGCTGTCCTCTGGTCCGGAATGTTTTTGAGCTGACGGGAGACTACTGCAGGGTACCCAAACGGAAATGCAACAAGCATTTCAACTGGGAGAAGCTGAGGAGAGCTGAAGTGGACCTGGAAAGAGTTAGGGTGGTAAGTCAAAACCACCATATCTATGAGAGAGTTAAAAAGGATCTCCACCAGGGCGGAATGAAAGGGTGGAAGTCAAATTGTCACCCCTGTTTGTGCATCTGTGTTATTTTTGTGCTCATCTCAAATGTATTTTGTTTGACTTTTAAGTCTTCATGAATACATGACAAATGACACAACTGATCTGTCTTTTCATGTCTCTCTCACAGTGGTACAAACTGGACGAGCTCTTTGAGCAAGAACGTAACGTCAGGACGGCTATGACCAACAGGGCTGGTCTGCTCGCTCTCATGTTGCATCAAACTATTCAGCATGACCCCTTGACGACTGATCTCCGATGCAACAAGGATAGATAGCCTGCATCTGTTACCCATACTGTCCATAATATTGTACATAATGTGTGAGACTTTGAGCAATAAGAGATTTAACCATAGATTTGACCCCTTTACACCATTTTAAATACACTTTGGTAAATGAATTATTTTGGATTACTCTGTGCTGTACTGAATGCTAAATTGATATATTTTTCTCACTGACTTGCAGTAGATTATGATTGAGTAAGAAATACTTTTTTTTCTTATGATTGTCCATAATAAATATTATAACAAACTGCAAACTTTAGGTTGATCCAGATCCTTCCTGTGTGACTATAATGTGTGGCTATAATTACTTTTTGGCAAATTTTCTCCCAACTGCAAAGGTTATTTTGGACTTGAAATTCTGTATTTTCACATTGTCTTTTAAACTACTGAGCATCATTATGAGCTTTAACTAAATGGCCTTTGAAGGTCTAAATATGTGCGCACACAGCACCATATGGACCATCTTGTGACAGCTCGATGGTCCATAATGCATCTGTAATCGCACCCAGGGAAGTAAAATAAGCTCTTTATGAGGTCTTTGAGCAGGTGTGTAGGTCAGGTCTTGAAGCAAAATCTGCACCACAGGAGCACTGTGGATAAATCCAGTAAGTCAATAGCCAACTCGAGACCGTGGGGCTAGGGTCAAACGGGATCCCAATTGAACATAAATGTTCACGTTTAATGTGGGAACTGTGAGCTTTACATATAGCCCAAGTAAAAATATCTGTAAAAGCAGTTAAATTTTGTTTTAGTGCAACATCACCAAGAGATTTCTATACACGTGACACATCACAACAAAGAATGGAGCTTTTAACTGCAAAAAATAAACCAAGCAAAAAAGAAAACGATGAACCCCCTACTGATTTTGGTGAACAGACCTTATTTCAGTTTGAGTGGTGCAACTACTCCAATGCCTGGCTTTGTCCCTACTCATCCATATGTTTAGCGTACCAACAGGGTGCGCTGTTTCACCAATACACAGTACACAGCACCACTCAGTTCACACGTGTGATTTTTGATTAAATAATTTGAATTGTGAGGCTAGTTTTCATTCATCTGATATTTTAATTGAATTCTAAATTAATTAATTTTTTTCACTATACATTTTAAATTGTATGTATAGTCTAGGATTAGGTCGATTTAGAGTAGAGTGGTAGACTATAGGTCCAATAACCAAAATGATGCTTTGCCTGGACCAACACGCACGCCACGCGCGCAGTGCGCACGCACACACGCACTCCGTTTCAGCAGGTGGCAGTAGGACAGGAGGCTGCAGGTTCCGCCAGAGGGCGACTCATATTTCCGCTACTTCATTCTCTGGAGTCGTCGCTCGCGCCTGGGTCAAACATTGATATCACATAAAGGTAAAATTAATACATTTATATTTTCATATTAGATAATTTAAAACAATATATTTAGCACTGGCACATGATTAATATGATAATTTGTATGGCTAAATATCATCCATGGTAACAAATTAAGTGGATAAATAACTACTCATTTTGGTTTACAACACATTTATTATGTTTCTCATCAGCACACGCACCAATTTAAAAACAACAAGTAATAATAGAACCATTTGTAGGAATAGTATGTTTGTTTTTGATTTATGGCCCTTGTTTTTCCAAGTCGTTACCCCCGAATTGTTCCCATTTGGGTTTTTTTTGTCTTGTTTTGTTTTTCTCTGTGCCTGAAGTGTTGTTTATTTATTCTGACTGTGTTTTCACAAGGATATGATGATGGATCCCCATCTTTTAAGTCGTTTATTTATTTTTCTATGATTACTTTGTTTTGATGGTATTTGTAATGTGTTGTATGTTTTTTATGTATAGTGTTCTGTGTTCTTTAATGTGTGTTCAATAAAGAACAAATGGGTTTATTTAAAGTCATGTGGTATACATGCATGGTGGCGGTGATGTTGTAGTGAAAGAGGTATATATAGCCAGCCTTATTCAGATGTCATTTAAAAGGTAAATGACTGTTTATGATGACGCTCTCATCTAATGTAAACGATTACAACAAACTCGAACTGACGTTAGCATGGCTGGCTAATCCATGCTAATGCTAGCTGATGCTATGCTATGCTCACCGTGGTGTTGGATTATATAAATGTAACGTGTCGTTATTAACGCTGCTGTATGTACAATACTACAATATGTACCGTGTAAACGTTACGGACGTTAACGCAAATCCACACATTGACGCAGACCGTACGTGGTGTGTGCAGAAGATAGCATGTGATCAACATACAGTTAAACCGGTGAAGCATAACATGTTAGCTGGCTAACATTAGCTGTACTGTATAACAACGTGATGATGAATGTTATGGTAACAGCGTTAATGTTATCATGCAGCGTGACGTTAACGTGCTGTTATGATTGTATTGATGGTGATACCATGTTAAAATCTGGAACGATGTATTAACACATTCTTCCATGAACTGCCAAATCACGATATATTTAGCCCCGATTAACAGGCTTGATTTATTGAATGTTGCTCGTGCAACTCATGTGGCACCATGACAACACACTTAATTGGCTATCTTCGAATACATTTTTCAGCAACACCTTTGTGTTATACAGTAGGATTTCATCCACGTTTTTAAATGTAAAGGTTTTAGCTTTACAGAACTCTCTTGACATGATAGGTGACAGGTCACCCCAGGCAAGTTTACTTGGCCCAGCTTTGACATCATCTTTATCACTCTAAACATTGTCCTTTTCGTTTCAGGTACTGCCATGGGACATTGATCAACCGCAGCTCTCTTGGTAGCTAATGTATAAAACATTTGAGGCTGCCATCTACTATATGTACATTATCGTCTGCACACTTTTGCACTGCACAGTGTAGATGAGTCCCTCTTTCAATGGCATGTAAACCTGGTCATAGAAGAATACTTGTTTTATGAAAAGAGGTTGGGACCTTTGACTAGACACAAGTGGGAAAATGGATGAAGCACAGACTGTGAATCTTGTCTCTGGAGGAGGAACTGGGGACAATAACACAGAGCAAAGCAGAGAGAAACGGATTAGTGAATTGGAAAATGTCTCGGACGGGGTATTGCAAAATGTCTCGGAAGGGGTATTGCCTCCGGAGCCCTCTGCGCCATTGGACAGTCTTGAAGGAACTGTCCCGGCAGTCCTGCCATCTCCTATGGAACTATGCCCAGAAGAGACTAAGCTGGGGGCGAGTGCAGCCTCCGATGAGCCTCCTGTTGACTGGTTAGAGCCCGTTGAAGATGACGATGATCCACAGATTTTGGACCACCAGTTTTTTGACCACCACTATAGTAGAAAGAAGGATCCAGAAGAAGACAGTCTTGCTGGAGAAAGTGAAAAGAGTGGAGCGAGTGCAAAGAGGAGATTCAGGTAAAGAATTGGTCACTTATGTGGATATGTAGCACTGGTACAACATAGAGAATGTTTATGATTTCAGTTTCGTTCATTGGCTTTTAATTTACACCCCATGGACATGACGCTAGTATGGACATGATGCTAGTATGTTGCATGGACTTACCCCCAATCCAACCCTTGATGCTGATTGCCAACCAGGGAGGCACGTTTTCAGGGTCTTTTGTATGACCTGGCCAGGGATCGAACCCTGACCTCCCAGTCCCAGGGCGGACACTCTAACCACAAGGCCACTGAGCTGGTCAATAATTAAAAAAAATAATTGGAAATATTTTGAAAATGAAATGTCTTTAATTCAAGTGCCTGAGGTACAGTGGGGTTGCCTGGTTACTACTCGTGGCTAATTGGCTATCATGATTGGATTCTGTGGTGACTTAGCTCCACCAGATAATTCTGTCATGGCCCCAAAAAACAACATACCATTCTGTGTCTTAAAGCAAAACAAACGTGAACATAAACGATAAAACATTGTGCATGGTTTTCAAAGAAGGAGAGACTTTGGCAGAGAAGAGGAGTATGTCTAGCATGCTAGTACCTTTGCATTTACTGTGAATGTTATTTTCCAAATGATTAGGATCAATCAGTCAAACCGTGGTAAGAGAACCCTACCAGATGAGGGATGGGATGACTGCCCGGCGCTTGGAGAAGGCTGGAAACGCAGAGAAGTGATTCGTCGCTCGGGTACTAGTATTGGCCACAAGGACGTTTATTACCTCAGGTAAATGCTGACTACTGTCTCAGTGCCCAGTTGATGTAAGGGATAATCAACAATGAGCTGTGTGGTGATGCAGAGTCTCGTTACCAATGTGTTGAAATGTTTTCAAAGTTATATGAAATCTTTGTTGTTTTTAAGCATAGCTTGAAGCTAATGTCAGCTAAATAACTGCATTAAAGGTTGGCTGTTATCTGAAATTGTTGTACAATCTTCAGCAATTCAATTATTGATGATATACCGGTAAACAATTTGTTTTGTGCTCTACAATCAGTATTCATGAGATGTATTTTTCTTGATTGCAATATGTCTTAATATTTTTTTCTGTCCATACAGTCCACGCGGTGAGCGATTGAGAAGCCGCGTGGAATTGATGACATTGTTGGAGGGCCGTGTTGATTTGTCAGCATTTGACTTCAAAACGGGAAGGTTCCTCGACGTTGGTGAAGTGCCACCAAAACGGAAGAGAGTGAGGATACAGTCACTCGCCAAAATAGACATTTCACTGTATGTAACTGTATGAAAGCATTTGTTTCATGGATGTTTTCCTATGATTTCTCCTTAATTAGAGGAAGCGAGAGGTTCAAGACCACTCTTCCTCAGAATCCAGCTGGTTGGACAGAGGAGACGGGGCAGAGACTCCCGACTCCCTCTACAGACTCAACCCAGGTGCCAAATTAACCCAGAGTCCCTACCTCTTGGGCCACGCCAGAGTCAAAGATGAGGATGATGTGAAGGACGACCGAATTAAACTTCCCAATGCCTTTTCATCAAAACCACTCCAATGGGTCAATGGGCTAGTTGACCCAGAGGACACCATGCTGTGAGTCAACTCTCCTTTTAAAGTCCAAACCACACCAATGATTCGCCATGCAACCATTATCCCCGACTAGTTGTGACGTGTGGTTTTGCCTTTATTTCCTATTTCTCAAACTGTCACGAGACGATACTACAGATGTTATGTGTTAGGCATGCAGCAGCTGGTTGTAGAATGAAAATGAGCAGATACTTGAGCAAATGCAAAGCATTCACTTGTAACATGTTATGCGTAAATGAAATGCCATTGATTCGTGCATGAAAATACATTACTCTCTGAAGTCCTCATATCTGAACAAAGTATTCTGCCCCTTCCCAGGTTAGCAGACACCTCTAATTTATATTTCTGCAGGCAACCTCTCCCACAAAGCTGATACTGTCCAGTGGTGTTCTCATACTGCCTATCAAATCAAACAGCCTAAACGCCAAAATCAGCCTGCTGATGTTGATTTCATGGCTACTTTAGATTTAGTAAGAAAGAAGACAGTTTTCAGTTAAAAAATAAAACACCACAGAATAAATTAATGAATTCCACATCATGTTTTACTGGACTTAAATTAATGTAGAAAGGTGGGGGGCAGCCTTGCAAGAGTTGCCACTGGAAAATGGCAGTCCATGAAATTCAGATTGGTCACTGCTGGTTGCAGTTCTCAAAATTACAGCAATTTGGTCATATGATAGTACTTTGACTTACAAGCCTTCATAGCTTGGAGGGAACTTTTCAAAAATAAAATAGTTGAAGCCCCAAATGATATAAGAGATTTGTCAATGGAAAAATCACTACTGGAAAGGCATCATTTTCAAGATGGTGTCCACGATGCCTGCCATGATTTGACATGGTGTTGGGTATGGGCATAAGGTTGGGCTTGCCCAAGTTGATTTGTGATCTCGCCACACATGGATGCATTTATCACACACATTTTCTTTTCTCCGCAGCATCTGCTCCAAGTGTGGCATATCGTTTGTAGGGACATCCTATGATAGACAGCGAAAGAAGCCTTGGTGTCCCAGGTGTTGGGGTATGTTATTAAGTGTATATTGCCCTACAAAGCCAAATAACTACGAACAAAGATTCTACAGAAAAAATGTGTTTAAAAGTGTTTCAACTGGTCAGTCAAAAGAGATTTCGGCATATAAGTCATATTATGCTAATTGTACATCTGTTCTTGAGGTTCTTGTTCATCACCCAGAATCACAACTTACACATGAAATTGACAAGTTGTATTCACCATTGAAGAGTAATTCTAAATATGTGAATCAAAAAATGTGACCTTCGACCTTTTGTTTTCTTAGACTTTTGGACTGTGCAGTATGGACTTGTATGAATTGGAAGTGAAGGGATATGTGTAAAGACACTAACTCCTTTAGACTAACCTTCCTTTCTTTTTTTAATGATTCAAGCAGGCTCGAAAACGAGGGAACACCCCGTAATTCGTTTCAGAAAGGTAATTAGGTTTTGTGATGTTAAAATCAATAATTGTCACTCATGCCAGCTAATATAGCTAATAATAATTTCTGATAGTAATCATTATAAACCGCTTTTTCAGTAACAGGGGTCTCCACTTTATAATCTCTTTAGTAAATGGAAAGATTATGATATCAATTTGATCCAATCAGAAGTGATAAACACACAGGATAAACAAGTAAAATGGGAGTGATGGAAAAACATAATAATAGCAACTGGAAATGGGACACTATAAAATTTAATATAAGCTGAAAAGGGTGCATAAAATTGGTGACCCACCTGAACATTTATTTTTGTAGATGCATCATTGTTCACACTTCATTAGACAGAAATATAATGGCACGAGGTACAGTCAGACATTTACTGCCAGCACACTTGTTTCCATTCATTGTGGTCCTATGTTCAGTTCATCAATCAACATAGTATAAAACACAACACAATAATACGTCAACAAACACACTATATACAGTATATTATGTACAAAGGAAAATCATGGGGATTATGTTTTCTCTCCCTTAGTGGATTCCTTGTGGGCAGTGTGTGGCCTGTCGTAACGCAGTTAATTGTGGGCAGTGTGCCAACTGCAAGCATGGAATTGAGAGTCCAGAGGCCCGAAAACGCATTTGTAGGAAACGTAAATGCATATGTCCGATTCGCAAGGTAGGCTGAAAGAGGAACATCAGTTATTTGTCGGTTACTTGCATTCTCAAACATTAACCTGTGTATACTTTATGGTAAAATAGAGCCCTGGGAAGGGAAACGAGCCACAGCAGAGTCCTCACATTGATGTTCCAAACACATACAAGTACAGTATGTATCAGGTAATTAAATTGATGTCATTCTTTAAACTATATATAGTGACTACCTTTTGTAAACTTTTACACCTGAATAACATTATTTCTTAATGAATGATTTATTTCACAGAATGAAAGTGTAGTAGGACCACAGGTAAGTGTTTTGTAAACCACCTTTATTTAAATTAAAAGTTTTTTTATACTCTCCCCACTCATCAATGTTTATCCCCACAGCAATCAAGCTATCAAAACAGCGATGATGATTTCTCGGTGAACCCTTTTGAGGATTTTGATGATGATGACGATTCAACTGATGACGATGATAATGTGAGACCTTAAGAGATTTTCCACTGTTTAGTGAGAGGAAAAAAGGGCTAAAATGAGTTCTCTAATAGTACACTGCTCACAGACCAAGTGTGGATAGTTCAGGTCAATGAAGTTGCAAGCCATATTTTGTATGTACATTGTCGCCCTCTGCCAACTGAGAGAGGTAATTGCAATATCCAAACTACAAAGATGAAGTTGCCATCGAAAAAGAGATTTGAGGATTAGTGAGCATATATCATGACTTCACTTTGTTTGTGTGTATAGCAACATTATTTGGGGTCTCTGTATGTTTCAGTGGCATAAGAAACGGAAGCGGCGTGCCTGTGGAACTTGCAAGGCTTGCCTGTGCAGGAAAGACTGTGGCACTTGCGATTTCTGTTTAGACAAGCCCAAGTTTGGAGGCAGCAATAGGAAGAGGCAGAAGTGTCGTCTGCGTCAGTGTCAGAGACAGGCAATGGTAGGTGATGTACAAGTCCCAGAAAGTGCTAATTCAAGCTTTGTGATGTGATTGTTTAACCACATGAACATGACATTCTGGCTCTACAAGTTCATGGTGCATGCATTGTGAGCTTGTAGATGAGCTATTTTGGTGATATTTTTGGTTGAGATGATAGAGGGAAGGAGTGGGCCTAGTATAGACTGGTAAACAAAGTAAAGTTTTAAGTGGTTAAAAAAGAAAATAGAAAACCTAAAGACACTCCAGATACACTCATCCAGATGTTCATGTTTGACAGAGACACTTGTTGCCTGGCTTCAGCCAGCATGAAGAGCGTTTAATGATGATGGGTCGGCCTAAACCTCAGTACACATACAGTCGCAAGACGAACCCAAAGAAAAATAAAGGGCGAATAGGTGGTCTGGACTGGACTGACAATGAGGATGATGATCCAACAGTGAGTATTGAGAAAAAGTTATGCTTTATTGTATTTTTTTGCTTTCCCAGATTGCCTTGCTGTAGATTGAATAAACATAAACTACATAAGTGGCTTCATTATAGTTTCCACTTGCTTTTGTTGTAGATGAGTTGGAGCTATGAAAATACCAGTGATGGCAAGTACTCAGAACTGAACTACATTGACCACCAATCAAGTATGCAGGTTTGTTTTGAAATGCTCATCACAAGCCCCCCCGCAGCCGTGCCAAACACACACATAAATATTCCTCATACACCATATCTGTCACAATATAGAAAATTTCAATTTGATTTTATTGTCCATAAGGTGAATCACTTGGATAGCAGACAGAGCAATGGTCTCCACAACAGCGTCTCCAAAATCAGCAACAATGCCATCCCTCAAAAGGTAAGTTAGGATCTTGTGAGCATGCTCGTCTGAACATGGGAGTAGAGTTTGTATTCTATGTCTGAACCCAGTGTGGCCCAGTCTGACAGTGGTGGTTTGTACTTGCATCCTTTCATTTTTCCTTTGGCTTGATCGGGTCAGGATCTGATGTGGTGTATTTGTTTTAATCTCTGCCAGGCCAAAAGCAGGGGACAGAGATTGTGTTTTCGTCCTTGTGTGTGTGTACTGTGTATGTGGTTGAGTTTAGAGTTAAACTTGATTGGTGTCAAACCTTTAGTGCATGCAAATTTGCTGTCAGTAGTCCAAAGAAGATACTCAAACAAGCCTTGTTTCGTTATTCTGACTATACCAGGCCGCTTTACGATTGGTCTATAACTCTTAAACCGTATAAATCATAAAATCAAACTTCTTTCCCCTGGATTCTTTGGATCATGACGCAACTCTCCAGACCACGCCACCACAACTCGATTTTCCGTCTTTGTTTTTGCTGCTGCTGCACCTAGACATTTTGTCCAAAACTAAAATTGCTGATGTCATATGATATATCTTTCAGTATTCCATTCTGATTGGTTATAATTGCCTCCAAAGTTTTCTGAGACGTGTATTGTAGGTCTTATACAAAAATTGCCACAAACAGAATATCTGAACTTGCAAAGCTCAATATTGCTCCAATCCACACCAAACCTGGCACAAGCACTGTTCAGGCCTCTGCCATAACAATAGTCAACACCAGGGGCCACCAATTTGCACCAAACTTGCCACAGACACGTTTGTGCGTCTGCCATGAATATACGTAGTTGCACCTTTAAACTTGGCACAAACACTGTTCTGGTGCCTGCCATGACAATAGGCACACAGGAGCCATGTGTTGTACCCAGGGGCCCTGGCAACAAGTGGCCACAGGCACACTGATGCTCCACTACAGTGGAGCATCAGTTTGTTTAACACTTAAAATGTAAATGGCGGCAAACAATAGTTAGGGACTATATTAAATTAAAAAGACAAATAGGAATTTCAGGCATTGATTCATTGAAAGGTTGGGGAGAAGTAATTAAATATAGCTGAGAACATGACATGTGAGTTTACCTTTAATAACCTAGGACCAGCTAAGCAGGTGGGATGCAGACCGATTGAACACTGACAGAGTTGCAGAAAATCATTCTGTAGAACCCATGGTACCCCAGGTAAGTACAATGCTATACCAGATTATTCCATTTGAGAGTTTTTACATCAGTTCACTGGTTAAACAAAGCTAATGAATTTCTGGGTGTGGACCTTTCTCGCATTTGAATCATCGCAGATCACTCAAATCTACAGCATGGCTGAAGATATGGCTGCGGGGAGCGGACCAAACATGGACGACCAGCTCCTAGAGCTTCTGCAGGCATTGCGCCTTACCACCCTGCCCTATCTTTGGCACGTCATCTTGACAGAGGGGCCTCAACTGCAGCTTGTTCAGTGTGCCAAACAATCCAGCGTGACGGACACCATGGTGCTGATTGACCCAGGCTTTTGCTATCAGGTCTCTGTCCAGAAGCAGCCACTGCTGCTCACCCACCCTCTGTATGATGACCACCCGTCACACATGAACACTACAAACGATCTGGTGACTCTCCTACTGGACTTGGAGAAGTATAGGGTGTGCCAGGGCCTGCCCTTGTCGGACCAACTATCCCAAAAGGGGCTAATAATTTTTGAGCGGGCTTCAACATGCGACTTCCTGGTTAAGAAGAATGTGGAGAGCTGTGTTAATTGCAAAGCATTATGTGGGTAATCAAACTGTTAACCTCAGCAAAGTTGGACCATCATAAAGCCCTTTGACCGCAATGAGGTCTGATTTTGATGGGGATGCACAAACTGGATTACATGTACACATTTACCTCTGCACTGAAATAATATGATTTAATCATTTAGTGACTCACCAAAGGCTTTCCAGAAGCACTTATGATACCATTTTCCGTTGTAATCTCTGTGTATTTTTACGTTCTGTTATGTTTGCTTAAATGGGTATTTTACTTTAATAGGAAGAAACATCTGCATTCTAGAAGTTTAGCAGTCTTTTTGAGTGGTGCTAGCCACTCCTATAGACGGCTATGTGTCCCTGACTGTCTGTCTGTCTGTCTGTCTGTCCGCCCGTCCGAGCACGGAAATAGCGTTTGACTAGTACCAACTGTTGCGTAGCCTAATACACACATGGAGGACGGCTTGTACAGTAGAGTACAACTGCACGAGTACTGTACAGCACTACTCCATTCAGACGGGTCTGATATTTCTTTTAATAATGTTTAAGATCCGCAGCAGCAGTCAACCAAACAAACAAACTAACACATGTAGGCCTTCCTCAGCGTTCCTAGTTGCATTGATTGATTATTCTAATCATGTATTGAGAGATAATTGTATCTTATAGATGTCATTTAATAATGAGACTATGATTTGAATTGTCCATGAGTTGTATGTCCCTTCCACTTGTATGCAACTAGTAACACAGAGAACGGCCAAAACTCGTCTTTTTGGTTGACTGCTGCTGTGAATGGTCAAACATAAATTCTACAGAGTGTGGATGTTTCTTCCGTTTACATATTATCAGAATCTACATCCAATTTATTCAAGACTACATCAAGACTCTCCGGGTTGAGCAGCAGCTTTTTTATTATTTTTTAACTTAAAACACTTCTGTTCTGGGAGGGAAGGGTGGGGGTCCATTAAACAACCCCATTGCTTATGTCTGATTAGCTATGTTAGCTAAAAGTGCAAAATTGGACTTTGACTGGTTACTTTTGTCTATTTTGAAAAGTGTGCCTAGTTTTATGTAAGATTTTGATATGTTTTCCTTCTAATATTGATTCCCTCACTAAATTCAATCATTTTGTTGTTACAAATTTCTAACCCTGTAATAATGCCTCCACAAATACATACAATTTAAATAGAAAATAAAGCACTGTCATTATGTACATGAGGTTGTAAAGCTTTGTGCAAAGTGTAGTTTACCTAATGTTAAAATACAAGCCTAGTATGACATTGCATACATTAGCTATGGGCTATGTTAAAAATATGAATTTCAGCCATTGATTCATTAAAACACAACTTAGAGCTGTTGTAACCTTGTCTTTTTACCTTTCAATCTGGGACAGCATCTGTAGTAGTTGCTATATACTGTATTAGCAACTTTTGTTTATTTATTTTTTAACATTTTTCAGAAAACGTGGAAATAGGATTTAGAAGGCGTGTTTTGAATCGGTCTGGGTCTAAATCGGTCAAACCTGGTCATCCACATATGGATCATCTGAAGACCCAGATGAAGTTATGACCAAAATGTACGTCAGATAATTTCAATAACAAAGAGCAACCTTGAGGTATAAATCTCCCTTACTGTGAAGTTGTGCCACTACCAGCTTAGCCTCGGTCCCAGGCTTACTCATCTGCAGCTCCTGGTGAGGCATATTTTCTTCTGCCTACAAACCTTCTCAAATGGTTATCATTCGTATATGCATATACACGGAAATGCATATTAAATGTATCTTAAAAATATATATAGGCCTATAAAAGAAATCTATATCAAGAGAACATATGACCAAGCCAATACCCCTATATGCAGAAAGACATTTTGGAATGTAAGAAGAATACATGAAAAATACTATGTACATCATGCAAAATAACATTTAGCAAATGTACAGCATTGGCCATGTTATTGAATATGATTTGAGGCAAAGTTTTACTCTAATTCGTGATGTCAAGGCTATGGTTGGTTTTCTCCATAGATTAGGTAAAATGCTAATCTAGAGGTAATGTACAGCATGTGCCCCAAATGAGAAAGTCATCCAAAATGGCACAACTAACTTTTACTGGAGTGTAGTTTCTCCTCGCCACACTGAATAAAATGCCATTGTTATTGACAGTGTCATTCCATGTTTGTATCCTTTGTGCATAAAACTATTTGCTAATATAGGATACTTGCTTTGTGATCTTTTCACTTAATTTGGACATTGACAGACACCAAACTACGTCAACATGAAATGTGTGTCAGCCACGAATGGTTCTCTTTTATAATACATTGAATACATTGCACTGTCTTCTTGGTACGTCCCCAGAGTACCTATTGGATTATTGGAACAGTGGAAACTTGTGATTTCTATTTCAGTTAATCTGAAACTCTGTCTCTGGCCATCAAACTATTGCTTTACCGACTAAACCGTTTAGTCAGTGCAAAGAAGGACTTGAACAGAGCTGAGAAAGGAGGTTATCTCTGCTCATGACAACTTTCAATCAATGCTTCAATAGGAACCACAGCCAACGCCTTGATTTGAATTATACATCTGGTGAGCCTATATTTTATCATGCTCAAGTCTTCCATGTTCTACCAGTAGTCTGTAATTTTGAAGATGGGCTGCTGGGTGTGTTGTTTGATTACAGAGTTGCTGTCTTCTACAGCCTGGTTTATAAATATAGTTATAGAATATGTTCGCATGGACAAAGCGTTTATGTTGAAATAAAGGTTTTGTATTTTGTTAAGAGCAGAATTTGTTCAGGAAAGGGGTCATTTCTGTGTAATTTCTTAAATTTGGTAATAATGTTTTATATTCCTATTGTGTCTGTGGCCTGTCATTGCTGGTATGTGAATTGCAGTTTAAGTTGCTGGGATAATAAAGTAAACAAACCTTACATTTATTATATTTTTGAGTAGTAAACAGATTTTTGTATCTGAATAAGTGATAATTATTGCATTTCATAATGATCCATGAGATTATTTAAATCATTGATTCAATTATTCATAGATGAATCACTAGTGTGTGTGTGTGTGTGTGTGTGTGTGTGTGTGTGTGTGTGTGTGTGTGTGTGTGTGTGTGTGTGTGTGTGTGTGTGTGTGTGTGTGTGTGTGTGTGTGTGTGTGTGTGTGTGTGTGTGTGTGTGTGTGTGTGTGTTATGCTACTCAAATTGCTCAAAATGCAACTTCCATTAGGCCTATAGATATCATTTCTATGGTAAACGTTTAATATACTAATCACATATTTTAGTCTCTTGAGACAGACTGTTGTTTTCCATTTGTTTTGCAGATGGGTTCCCAGATTGATGTACACTAGACAAAAAGGAACACATCTTCAAAATGGCATACTGAGGTCGATGGCCTGCAAGTGGTCACTCACTGCATACATTTAGAGCCCTATCTATGCCTAAACTTGGTATAGTAATTTTTTAGGGCCGCCCGCTATGCACAGCTTTGTGTGTAGGTGTGTTTGTAGCATGGAACGTGTTGATTTGAGATTTGAGAGATCAAATAGCGCATCTACAAGCTCACAACGTGCCGATGTAGATCAGCTATTTTCACTATTAATGTTATTCAAAATAATTTAACATGCCTAAAGAGTTTAGGCATAAGGGGTAAGGCAAGACAGGACCCCAGCCAGGTGCCCTGACAACGGGTAACCTCGCCTCACCAGGCTTTCCACCAAGGAGGAAAGCCTGGTCTGTGTTCACTGTGTGAACCGGTTTGGAGTGGATGGTCTGGAGTGGATGGTAAACCGCAAGGCGGAATAAGAATTCCGCCATTTATAATACTGATTCCTCCTTG
>OOFJ01066711.1:4527-19559 GCA_900323375.1 Benthosema glaciale
GAGAGAGAGAGAGAGAAAGAGAGAGAGAGAGAGAGACAGAGAGAGAGACTCAGAGAGAACAGTGAGGCATGAAGCGGGGGGTGCTGTCAGATCGCTGAGGGGAGGCTGGATGAGCTTGTTTGTGTGTGTGTGTGTGTGTGTGTGTGTGTGTGTGTGTGTGTGTGTGTGTGTGCGTGCGTGCGTGCGTGCGTCTGTTAGACACACATGTGTATCAGTGTGTTTGTGTGTGTCAGAACATATTATGCCATCATCCACAAGAATGGCTTCTTTTGGGAGAATGTGCCTATTTTTAGCCTAGTTGACAATTACAGTACAGCGTTTAATGATGCAATGCAAACCTCTGTAACTCTTTTGAGGTCAATTTAATTAAAACACAGTGAATTCCTTGCCTAAAGCTAGAAGACCATAAACAGGTTGAAGCAAATCTCACACACATATCAGCTTTTAATTGCTTTGTTCAGTCTACCATGTCTGTCTATGACAAAAACACACTAGTCTAGTTCACAGCAATTAGTATTCAAGTCAACTAGTCAAGAGAAGCTAAAAAGGCTATTTAGTTATTATAATATTTGCAAAAATGTGGCTTAACTGCAGTGCAGCCAGCTTTTGCAAGAGAAACCGTCTGCGAAAAGCCGAAAACAAGCCCAAAAGATTAAGAGACTACACCACCAAAAATCTATACTGTGTATATTGTATGCATCGGCTATTTGAAAATAGCCAATCTACAAGCTCACACATAGTGATGTAACGTGTTGTATAGATCTGCTCTTTTATTTATTTATTTTCCCCAGAAGGTTTGCAGACAACTTTTATCCCACGATTTTGTACCCATTTTTCACCCGTTTCGATTATCTATTCTAATTCTAATGATCCTGGGCTCTACACACCCTCCGCCAACCTGGGGGGCAGCGGACTGGCCTCATGCTTCCTTCTATGCATGAGGAGTCCAAGCTGGCCCGGGGGAGGCAGTTTAGAGACCAGGATTAGGATTACTGCATGTTTTTTTGTGAGGGTACCTATCCTAGGGGACACAGGGAGAACATGCAAACTCCAGTCCACACAGAAAGGCCCTTTCTCCAACCCCGCCTCGGGTTGGGTACTGATGACGCGGAGGAAGAAACGCGGAGGAAGAAACACGCCGCCAGCACCCACAGCGTCAATAGCGGGAATCAAACCCAGGACCTTCTAGCTGTGAGGCGACAGCACTACCACTGTTCCACCATGCCCCATTTGGAGGTTCTTGATATGAAAATGTTTGAGAACTGCCCAAATAAGCAACTACATTTTTAACTAATTTACCGCCAACAACCCCATCTGGTATCTGAATTGTGTACTCAAGGACCACCAGACTTAGAATTTCTACTGCGAACACCTTTGCTGTTTCACTCGGAATGAATTATCGCTATGTAACGGGTCCTGTGAATGGTATTTAATTCACCAAAAACATACATTTTGTAATTGGAGATCATATCGTTCCCATACATCGACAGCATAAATCAGCATAATTTTCACATTTCAATGCAACTCCTTGCGACTAGTTGCATTGGTGGAGCTTGGCCTTTGAAGATAGAAAAAGAAACCTGCAACTACCAATGTTTACAAGCAACTTTACAGGAAAACAAGCCCAAAGTCGCTTACAATAAGCAGATATGGCAACTTACAATAAGCAATACTGCTTAACTGTCTTGGTGGTGCAGGGGTTAGCTTCCTGTCTGAGACTGGAGTTTGATTCCCCCAGGCCATGGTGCCTGTGGCTGGCCTGGACAGTCCGCACAAGTGCCTGAGCCAGTGCCTAACACGTTCCTTATCCACACCTCAATGTGAAACTCCTCACTGTCGAAAAGAAGCGACTGGCATATGTATTAGCGTAGGCACGTGGTTGTCTACAACCAACGCCAGCCAATACAAACAGTATGGGAGGGAACAGAAAAGTGTTCCAAGTGAATACAACTATTCAATGGAACAGTGAGACTTATGTGGGGACTTTGGAATACAAACCTAACTAGTAGTACACACTCTACTGGTTACACAGCCACTACGCTTGCCCACAGCTTTCTCTCTCTGTTCTTATTCTAACAGAGAAAAAGGAGAGTGGTGTGTTTTATGTTTGTTTTACAACAGCAAGATTCCTGGATGTTTGTGTTGGGCATATTTACATTACGCCTCAGGTAATGCAGACAGAAACTATATTCAAGGACTGTGAATTCCACGACTCCACCAACACTCCAAAGCTAACCTTTAACAAAACATGCCGGGCTAGTGCTGCTCATTGGCCAACATTTGAATGCAGTTTATACACAGAACAGAAAGGGTAAAGTCTATCTGTGCCCCATGCAAACAACTTAAACAAGTGGTATTTAATAGCCAAGTAAAGCTATAAAAGGTCAACTTGAACCTTTATAGAATGTTATATATTCACTCTTATTCCACACTGCACAACAGCCTAAGGGGACACACATATACTGTATGACACTCATCACAAGCCAAGCAAAGGAGTGGTTGCATTCAATGCACAGAGTTCAACTGGTTGTGCCATGACCAGGCGGCACCAGCAACCAACAGGAGACAAGTGTGTGGTTGTGGTTGACCCCTCTTGCTTGCAGTTTTCTTCCACTGAGCACAAGTCAAACAAAAGTACACACAAGCAAATCAGCACTGCACAAAATCCACAAAAGACAACCAGGTAACCTGAAATGTTTGACCGTGCCTCTGCCATACCCTTGATTGGCTATTCAATGGAGCAATTCGATGCACCTCAAGTGAAGTGACTAGGTTATGAGTTACACCCCATTGCAGTTATAATAATGTCACTGTTGGGTGGAAATCCATGTCCAAAACTGTTCCTTTATTATTTTCAAAAGCATTTTAATGCCAATTACGCATTGCATGTTGTGAGCTTGTAGATCAGGCATTGTCACTATGATTACTAGGTTACAGTATAAAGTAAATAGGGTACAGAATAAATGATTACGGAACTGTGTGTGATGACTGTATGATCATTTCATAAATCACAAACCTGTGAAACTTCATATGGACTTCATTTAGCTGGCACCGTGACCTGACCTTTCTCCATATCTGACATATGGAGAAATCTGTTGGTCGTCATTTTAGTAGCGCAAACAACTATGTTTTTCTGTAAATAGTACTCATCGAAGACGATGAAAATGACAACATTTCACAGCTGGTCTCAAGCCATTTCAGTCACATCCCTACCCTACATCAAGGTCCCTCAGTCAGTGGTTCTCAAAGTGGGATCCCAGCAAATGTATAATCAGCTATTTGTATTTTTAAATAGCCGACACCGACAAGCTCACAACACATCACGAAGCAAAGCGTTTCTAGATCTGCTACAACGCAAACATTTTGGCATTGACACAATCTTTTCAGTTGGGGGTCTATAGTGCAGACAAATACATATTCATCTGGGGGTCATTGACAAGAAAATGTTTGTGAAGAACCACTGCCCTATATTTGCCACACGCAAAAGCAACTCTGGAATCTAGCGTTGCAATACCATCCCTTCCTTGACAGCCCATTCATCCAAACAGAAAAGTCCCATCTCATTTTATGTTGGGATGAATGGGCTGCCATGGGTTGGTATTGCAACTCTTTACTCTGATGCCACATAGCAGTTAAGCATTATTATAGCATATTTTTTTGATGATAAAGCCTACTTTCCCCGGCCCCCCAGTGGACGCACTCTGAGCCCCCCATCACAGGTATAAAATGCACTTTTTGTCCAGAAAGTGGTTTTTTTTTCCACTGGAACGAAAATTGCTCAGTGCACTCAATACAGTGAACAGTAACATCTGGTCAAAACCAGGCAAAACAGATTAGGTATGTACAATTGGAGGGAATACACTGAATACAGCATTGGTTAACAGAGCTATGTCACATACTGTAGCAACTTGGAAAACTTAACTTTGCTTACAACACAAGAGCCACCCGACCTGATTAAGAAGCAATAAGCAACTCGCAGTGCCAATGCCCATTATTACAGCAACTTTCCTTCATCCAATTCCAACTTTGTCCATATTATGATGCGATATAATATGATGGAATACACAAGACTTGCACAGCTAATACAACAGGTGGCTGTCAATGTCACTAGAATGCATTTTGTGTTCCTATAAAATGGCCTGGTAGCATGGAAGCTAGCGTGTCTCTCTGTCTTCTCATCCAGGTGGAGGAGGAGGAGGAAGGGAACACACAGGTGTCCTCTTCCTGAAACCTGAAACACCTTGCATGCTAACACATTAGCACAGGGTATAGCATCCATCCAACCAACGTACAGTAACAGTAGTATTACTTACCATTGTATGCCGTTCGTAGCCAACCCCCCCAGCGATAAAAAAGGACTTTGTAGGAAGAAAATAGGGGAGGTGGGTTTTTTTTAATTATTATTTAAAAACCGGCTCGTATTAACGCGCAAAAAAACCGTTAACATTGTTCAAATGCGTCCATTAAAAAAAAGAAAAGAAAGCAGCCATCCGCCGCCCCGGTGAGGTGACAGCACAGCAGCGCGAGCGTCAGCTGTTCTCAAATCCACCTCTGTCCTGTGTGTGTGTGTGTGTGTGTGTGTGTGTGACACATGCGCATTGCGCATTGTAGTGCCAAAGCCATAGAGTATAGACAGAGTTACGCAAACTCCGTTCACTTCCATGGGTCCGGTAAATGGCGGCAGAATTCTACATAGACTTCTATTGAGAAAGGGGACAACAAATAGGGACAAGTCCTGGACCGGAAGTAGGCAGAATGCATTGGACCCAGGCAACAGCCCAGCTTTAATGATCTTAATCCCTTTATTTTAGATCGTTTTGTAGTAATAGTACAACATAAACATAAACAGAGACTTTAGTTGTTACAGTGTACAATACTTTAAAACAGTTGACATGTTACACACATGCTTAAAAATAGCTCTTATTTGCGCCGCCCTCGTTGAGAACAATGTATTTCCAACGCCAGTTTGTCCCTATTCAGGCTGCATGAACAGCGCTCGAGCGCTTAGTTTCTGGCCCCTCAATATCGCAACTCTTGTACTAGATGACTATGTCCCATAGCCGGGATTCTAGCTAGCGCTGTGATTGGGCAAGTCGGGTCGTCACTCAAGGATACCGCTAGCTAGCTGCGTTCACGTTTCTGCCAAGTGAGTGGGTCACCCTGACAACCAACTGAGCCAATCACACCGCCACAAACCCCTCCAGGCAATGGGATCATAGAGGCTCTGAAGACGGCAGATCCAAAGCTCACAGCTCATTGAGGATGCGACGCTCTGTGGGCTTGTAGGTCTGCTACTTTATAGCATAAATTAGGCATTAGTAGCGGCGAGTAGCCGCATTAATGTAGGTATGTTGCTATTTATACATTACAGTAGGCCTTTCAAATACACTTGGTGGGGGAGCATCACAACTAATACAACATTTTGATTATTTTATTTTAATTTCAAAGAACGTTTCCGTTTTTCCACAGCTGAGTGAGTAGGCTGCTGAGTTCTAATTGTTTCCAAATGCTGTTGCCATGACAAAATGAAATTTAGTTACCATGGTAACGGTAGGAAGGGCGAAGGCAACAGATCATGTGTAAGAAACGTGATGTACACTGTACAGTATTAATGAGTCAATTACAATGAACCTGTCACAATAATTATTACATACTAGCACATTTTTGTCAGCTGCACTGTAGTGTAGCCTATAGCCTATGGTATTTTCCTCTTTAGCATGCCCAGCCATCATTATTGTATCATGGCTTTGCCCATTGTGTATCACAAACTTTGTGCGAACCATGTTCCGCATGAACACTAGAGGTCAGAATTTACCTGTCAAATTTTCTTTCTTTCTTTCTTTCTTTCTTTCTTTCTTTCTTTCTTTCTTTCTTTCTTTCTTTCTTTCTTTCTTTCTTTCTTTCTTTCTTTCGGATTGGACACTATTGTACACTTCCACAAGCTAAGCTATTCAACAGGGTTACAGCAGCAAAATACAGCGATATTCTCATGCAGGTACCATGGTTATATCTAAGATATTGTTACAGGTAGGTGCATTTGTGGTCCTATGTATTAAATTCATCAACAAGGCTGGTAGCATGGTACAGTATGTGGCCTACCATTGTACTAGTGTGTTTATGTGTTATGGAATACTACATATACTGTAGCCTACAGTTTGATAGGTTATTATCATGAAATTAATCACAAGAGTGTGGCTTTGTAAAAACATCTTTAATTTTTTTAAATAAATATATAAATATTGTAAAAAATACAACTGTATATTTGCAACGATAAAGAAATAATGAAATAGCCATTACAAACATTGTAAAAATAGAAAACAAAATACATATTTTTTACGTCAACATCATAACCTGCAAACTTTTTTTTAACAGTCAAGCAGCCATAAAGGTGCATTTACAAGTGTTTTTTCCTTGTTAAAGAATGACCTGTATTTACATACTGTCAAATGCATCAGTGCCTCCGAGTTCAGAAAATGGTAAACAATGACATTTCCTTTTTTTTCTCGATTTTCTTCATATAATTTCCATCTAGTCAACCATACCCATCAAAAGAAATAAATTAGTAACATACATACAAACAACCAAGAAATACTGTATAATCTTTTTTCTCTTCTCTCATGTCAAACACGTCTTTATCCCCTTCAAAGCTGCAACCTGGAACTTCTTTTAATTAATATGTTATATTTTAACGATTTTAACTTCCCTACTGTTCCATGGAGACATTTAGACCCTGGTTCTGGGAGGGACATCCACAGGTAAACGTAGTACTTCTGCCTGAAGCTCACAAGCACAGAGCAGTACAAATGGTCTTCTGTGTGGGAGTAGAACGGTTCAAATCTCATGGGTAGGACAGGACATTAACGGATTACAGCTTTAACTTAAAGGGGGACAAAGCATTATCGATATACAATCTTTAGTCAGTCAGGGACATATTTGTTGTAGCTGTGGTCATCGCATCTCTGCTTTGTCACGTTCAAGTCTCAGTAGCAAGTTTGACTGGCAGCGGACGCCGCCAATGGAATGATTAGGAGTCGGTAGAGTTTGGTGTGCATCGAGTGGCGGGCGATTGGCCACTAGTGTGTCTGTGGCTGGTTGACCTGGCCCATGAACAGAACAGCGCCTGTATAAGAAAGGAGAAGGGCAGTTGTTTGCATTTAATATACTGTGTATTGAAGTCCAATGCAACATGAACATACACATCATGTGAAATTGTAAAATCCTAAGCCTTTAATTAGTCAACAAATGTGTAGCTTCTTGTAGTTTAATTGTTTTGTAGATGATTTTGATGTGGTGACAATAACAAACAATATAGCTGATGGCAATGAGTAATAAATAATGAGTCATGTTTATAACCAATTATGACCATGAAAGTGTAGATTTTGGCTATTGACAAATAGCAGATATACAAGCTCATAATGTGTCACTTTGTGCCCTGCTATGAGCTTGTAGATCATCGTGTGTTCTATGGTCTCACCTGTGGCTTTGTGCTGGATGAGGAACAGGAAAGGTCTGTCCATGGTGAGGCTCTCCACAGCCATGCGGGAGAACATGATGGCACCTATAGCAGAGAGACAATTACAAACTAAAGTTAAAAAACAATAATAGAAAACAACTAAATAGAATAGAATAGAATCATTTTTCCGTTTCTATAGATCAAGGTTATCATTGCAAATTTGAAATTCAAAACTATCTCCTAACTCGTCATGATAAGTTATGACAGCAGACGAGAGAGGATGAAAGAGAGGGTAAGTTAATTTCGTACTTGTTGCGGCAGCTCCCTTGGTGCCTTCCTCGTTCACCTCAATCTTCACTCTCTGTAGAACTTTGGAGACGCACAGCCTTTCCTCCGCTGTAGAAACAACAAGCAAAGCTACTTTAGACACAGCACGGCAGCCCAAACATGCACACAACTGACCACTCTGACCGGTGTAAACATACACGTACACTGCACAACGACTTTCTTTGTAGTGTGTAACATTGACTATCTTTATTTTAGTTTGCACATCGTCCAATTTGCTCTCTCCATCGGGAGAGGGAGTCAATGTACAAGCTTGTTGTAGCTTTAACTTGTGAGCAATCATATGATAACTTACAGGTGATGCGTGTGAAGTCAGCGGTAGCCAGGTTGAACATGTCTCCCAGGCCCAAGTTGGTGAGAGCAGCCTTCAGATTCACATCAGTGTCCAGGGTGAACCTGGGCAGGGCCAGCTGGCGTTTGAGGTTCCTGAACTCGGCCCTCCACTGCTGTATCCTCTTGCTGCTCAGCTCCTTGATGAGCGCGCTCGCCGGCACCGAGGGCTCGAAGGGAGACACCAGGAGCATGCTCAGAGAGTCACCTTCATAGGGAACCTCGATGACATCATAGTCCAGACCGTCGGCAGAAACAAACTCGCCTGTTGATTGTGGAAAACCCAGATAGAGAGAGTTTAGAATGGACTTCAATGCACTGTATTACATTTGTTGACCCTGAGATACATGAGAAATGAAGTACATTTGTACAAGCTACAAGCTCACAACGCCTCGCACAAGACCCCTGCTCTAATGTATATTTGCTGTAAAAAGAAATCGGCTATCCATTTTGTCTCCTGTTGGAAGTTGGAAGTACTTGGAAGTACACGGTTGACATACCGACATTGAAGCGGTTGGTGAGACTCATCATGGGAACAGGCACAGAGCTGCCATTGGCACAGTGGAACATCCTCTCCTGGGTCAGCTTGGGGTCAAAGGGCACCTTCCACAGGCCCTGGAAGTGGAGGGCGTTCAGGATGACCAGGCGGGTCTGGTCAGTCAGGGATCCAGAGGTCAGGAACTCTGGGATGATACCTGCAAAGACCCAAAAAAAACAGAAGATTAGTGAGGGAATTCTACCAAACAATTCAAACTTGAACTCCTTGAGACTTTGTAGAACAATTAAGTTAATCTTTAATATCAATCTTCAATCTCTAGACTCTATTCTAGAGAGCTAGTGGAGCTTACGGGGCTTCTAAAATGCACATCACAAAAACAGTAACTATTTCTCGTGTTTTTATATAGAAATATGCGTCTGCTATGAAATCAGGACCCAGCCAGTTCTTCCATCATTGTTAACTTAACCAGGGAAAGGTCATGTGACCAAGTAGTACCTGCAGTGTGGTCAGAGACCCAGGCGTTGATGACGGCGAGGGCCTGCTCTGGCCTGGTGAAGTCCACCTGGTGCGGCTCGCTCTGGAAGGCCTTCATCAGCGACCGGCGGTAGCTCTTCTCCAGGCTCATCTTCCTCTCCACCATCACACCGCTCGCTACCTCCACTCCGTCCTCGCTGGACACGTCGCGCTGGAGCAGGCGCTGCTGCCGAGACATCCCACGCTCTGGACGAGAGAAAAGGACACAATAACCATGAATCGTCGGAAGAAAATGTAAGTGTGCAATTTAGCCACTTACTGTATGCATAATCAGGCATGTGCGTATGACCGGCGAAAGTATGACATTTACAAGGCCCGACACTTTGTGATCTTGTAAATCAGCTATGTTTTATACTTTCACTCTACTGTAATGTAGAGTGAAAACATAAATGTCACTAGTATCTATCCCTGAGGGACTCCGGTCAATGGGGGTCCTGCTGTTAATGCCATATGTTACTGTCCAAATTCTAATCTGGAACATCGTGCCATGTGTAACCTTTGGATCATGGATGTACACAAACTAGGATCAGGAGCCAGCCGTCGTGGTATACCTTGCAGAGTGAAGCCCATTGCGGCGGTCAAGGCCCTGCGGGTGTTTCCGCCGGCGCCCAGCTGGGCCATGCCCATGACGGAGGCCACACCGTAGGGGGAGAAGGCCAGGTTCTCTCCCTTGGGCGCAGAGAGCTGCGTCAGCTCCGAGAACACCCTCAGTCCGAAGTCTGTCTGCCTGTCCTGCAGGAGGCCGCCCAGACTCGCACCGCTCAGGGACAGGAAGAGGAACGCGCACACGCAAAGCATCCTGGTGAAAGAGAGAAGGTTGTTATGTTGAGGTTAGTATTCTTTCGAGAGCAACGATTCCACAACAACCTGTGGGCCAGCAGGCCGGGGGCCCCAAAACCCACAAAGATTTTAACCTGTGTTTGTTTTTACGGTAATCTGTGGTATTTTAGATTTCAGAGTTGGCTATTTTGTGTTAAGTGGTCAGATGGGTGGGCTGGGAAAAAAAAACACCTTCTGGGTTTTTCAAGTGGACGCTGCTCCACAAAATGTTGAGAAGCACTGGAATATCAATGTTAAGCTTATATATAGTGTCACAAGGAGGCACAGTGAGATATCTGAGTAGAACCACACAAAGCTTCCTGTTTTATTTGCATGGAAAAACATGTCAGCCATAATCATCTAAATATAGTTAGACAGCTGGAGTGCTGTGCAAATATGCAGTATATGAGTATAATCTACTGTGCAAGGAAACCGTTAACCCAAGGAGTTATTCTAAGAAACTACAATTTGAACAGAAATAATATGTGGGTTGGTTTGCTGACTTGTTAAGTTTGGTAACAAAAGCTAGCACATTTTCTGCTGTGCCCGCCAACAAAAATGCTTCAAACCTTCTAAAATTATGAACAAACCGTCCACATCTGAATGATGGAAAAGAAAAAAGAATAAAGTTCCTTGTGTCATTTAGATTTTGCGTTGCTCAATACCTGGCGTGACATTATTTGGCACCATCCAGAGAATACTGACTCACAATGAGTTGAGTTATGCTCAGCAAACATCATGCACAGTTAAAGTGTCAGTGTCAATCTAACTCCTAATGTTTAAATGGAAACAAATGGACCTGTAAAGAGTCAAATTAACAGTTCTAGCTTAGCTCTCCAGCTATGAGAAGCTTGCATAATGCAAGTTAGACTTTGCATTGGTTCTGCAATGCTGTTATTAATTAGAAATTTCAGAATTGTTTCCGTCCAGTTTTAGTTCATTCATTGAATTTATAGATGTCACCAGAGTGGCCAGACATAGGCATATATCAGTAGTTGTAGATCTCAGATTCTCTGGTTACGCAAGACTAGGATAATACAGGCCTTGTAACTGAATGGAGACCTTGGCACTGATATAAGATCTCGGCACTGGGAGTACAAGACATACTAAATGCCCCAAATTGTAGACAGTTACAGCTACAAGTACGGCGGAGACATAACAAGCACCAGCTAACTGCCAACTTTGAACCAACTCAAGGTGTGTACGTGCGTGCGTGACACGCTTGGCTGTAGACGCCTGTGTGCTTACTGGAAGTGAGTCACTAACCATACATTCCCAGTTTTCCACTGCATAGTATACATACTGTACAGTGTACAACATCAATAGCGTATCCAATGCTACATGCTGTCTCTACATATGCAGCAGCGTCACAGTCTAGAGGTGTTTTAAATCAAACACCGTGACCACCATGGTGGTACCCTGTACAAACCCCCTTTCACTGCCACTGAGCCACTGGCTACACAGGAGCTGGATGGACACTGCTGTTTCTGGCCTTAAGTTAAGTACTTTCAAACCGGCATCACTCTATATTATTATCATTATAGGTGAAAATAATACACACTCAAATGTCAAATATAAACTATGTAAAATTAATTCAAGGCAATTCAGATTTCAGACAATAACAAAATACCAAAGAATAGTAAAACAATATTAAACAGGGAAATTAAGCATCTGTGTGCATTATTTAGTACTAAAAAATGTGAAATTGGGCGCAAATCTTTGAATGGTACATTTTTGTAGAAAACACATTTTTAATTCTTCTGGTGGTCCCGGAAACAAAATATTTTGAGATCGGGGGTCGGCGGCCAAATAAATATATAATTCTGGGTGTCTTTGGCATGAAAAAAGTTTGATCACGACTGATATAGCAGAATAAGGCATTTGTAGCATCAGCCTCAGGTCTCAATGGTTAAAAGGTATTATGTAACATTTAGACATCACATTCAACAGATGTGATTCTACAGCAGTATAATGTTGCATCACTATTTCCATTAATTCACTCCTGTATAATAACTGTATGACTCTTTTAAAACAAATACCAAACCTGTGATATTACAGTATGAATAATTTCTGGAAAAAGGTGTTATGCAACTATTTTTTTGACTCCTGAACTAACATTTCTGTAGCTCTGACAAGTTCTAAAACATATTTACAGAGAGCTTTCTTGTAATTTGCATCAATTAAGGGTATATTCCTACATACATAAAACCGGCATGTTAAGAGATCAAGTTCAGTTCATAAATAAATTCTTACCTTGTAAGTTGGAGTGTTTGAAGTCAGGGGTTTTAAAATGAAAATAAAGGAGTTCTTTCTGGTAGTTGATGTGTTGGCAGTTGAGTGTCTCTCCTGCTGCTCCTGGTCTTGTGCAGAGTGTTAACACCGGTTGGTTTAATGTGAGGAACTAATGGGGCTCCTCTCTTTATATAGAGGTGGAGACACATGGTTGGAGAGCATGTTGTTCTACTGCCCCTCCCACTAGACTCACTCACTCTCTCCACCCTCACTTTCTTCACACAGTCAGGCATACATATAGGCCCCGGCGCCACCACACACACACACACTCACGTACGTACGTACAGACACACACGCACGCGTGCGCGAACACACACGGAAGTCATTACTGGGTATGAGGTCACCCGACTGTC
Organism: Benthosema glaciale; assembly: GCA_900323375.1. NCBI lineage: Eukaryota > Metazoa > Chordata > Actinopteri > Myctophiformes > Myctophidae > Benthosema > Benthosema glaciale. The sequence continues at coordinate 17,153 of OOFJ01066711.1, forward strand.
TGGACAGGCACCCTTTCTCTTGAGTACACACAACTCTCTCCTGGTTTGTTTGACTCTGACCCATCTCTCTCTCTCTCTCTCTCTCTCTCTCTCTCTCTCTCTCTCTCTCGCCCATACACACACACACACACAATCTCCCAGTGCTTCTCATATCAAATTTCACTCAGTTTCACTTTTTGTCATATGCCCTCAAGGAACAAACAGGCTTGATTTCAACAAGTTTGCATGAACACACACATGCGCGCAGTCGCGCACACACGCACACACTTGCGTGCGCACACACACACACAAACACAGACACACACAGACACACACACACACACATACACACGCATATAACTCTTATTTTTGTCAATTGAATTTCTTATTCATGGAACTTTATTTTGTTGTTTTGTGTCAGCGTGATGGCTCTACACCAAAAACAAAATACTGTCTTTAATGTCTTTGAATAATTGCGTAAGTGGCCAGACGCAAAAATAATTAACTCACTCACTCACTCACTCACTCACTCACTCACTCACTCACTCACGTCACGCATATACGAGCAAGTACTACACGCGGTGTGCACGCATGCACGCAAACATGCACACGCACCCACAGTACACTACACACACATTGTGTTGGTATGTTTGACTATAGCAGTTCTCCCAGAGGAGAAAGTCCAGTCATGGTGTTTAGTCAAGGGATCCCCCATCATGCACCACTGTCCTCCCCATGGGGGTGACGGGTCACTAACAGGGTGAAATCATTGGCCACTGTTTGTTGACACACTGACTATGACACATTCCAGCAGCTCATCAGCTGGCTGACGGCCCGGGCACTGTGCCATGCAGTAGACATGGTCAGTATAAATAAACTAATAAACTAAAATATATAGGACACGTACAGCATGTATTGTACGTGTGACGGATGTGGAAAAAAACTTCTGGTGCTTCTTGTGAACATGGTCATCACGACAGAGTTGCGCATCCTCACAAAGATGTCCACGTGTCACATGTGGCGAACGGATAAACCTGTAGTATGACGAGCCGGCGCCGAGAGCAGAAATTATGTCATGTGTTTGAAATAGTGACCAACACACATACACACGGCGTGACTAATTGATGAAGACTCACAGTTGCAGGATTGCTTTTTAATCCTTGGAATCCACACCACTGAGAGGGTTTTACGCTTTTACGCTACTGTAGTTACTATTCATCGGTATATTACCATCGGATACAGGTGGGCACTAGGGACATCTGTGCACCTCGATTTAAAATTAGCAATTTTGTCTGTTTTTTTAAATATATTAAGTGTATGTATTAAGTAATGTAAAGTATACATGATATGTATGAACATGCATTATTGACGTACAACATTATCAGACTTCATTTGTTATTTGTTATTTTGTTGTCATGCCCCAAAATGAATGCATATAATCAGGTTTTAAGAAATTGTCAGATCTTAATTGTCGAATGTTTAAGGATGTTCTAATCATGTACTTTACATAATAACATTTTCCAAATATATACAGTATATAAAAAGATACACACATATTTTGTGTGTATCTTTTTTAAGATTTGGGGAAAGAACTGCCAATTTAACACTGAGGTGCCTACTCTTCCTTGGTGCCCACCTATCATGTTACCTTTGCATCTTCCTGCTACAGTAGGTATTTTCCGTATGCTACTTGTTTACCTACAGTAGTTTTCCCTTGCTTGCCAAACTCAACTACCGGTACTCTCTCTTTCCAACTTTGACTCGCTGGGGTTGAGGGGCGAGGGTAGGGGGTCGGGGGTGTGAGAGAGTGATGCGGCAAAAAGTCCAAATTTGGTTCAGTGGTAGGCCGGCATTCCTCGTCCCACTACTCATGATGCCTCTCTGCCAGACGTAAGCGCGGGGGACAGCTCACACACTCACTGTTTCCAAATATCTCTGGTATGAAGGCATTGTCAGGCCCGAGCACGACTCTTTGTCTACAGTCTAGACCGCTTGTCCGCTTATCTTCTCTGTAGGAAGTTCCAGAAGTTCCAGAAAAGAAAGCAGCTTCCTTTAAGTGGGTGTCTTTTCTGCACAAAGTCTTGTTTATTTTTCATTTCAACGTTGTCGCTCAGTCACTACAAAAATAGCAAACATCCAACTGAAAACAGTGATGTGTGTCTTTTTGATAGCATGGCTGTAGAGACCAGTGGTCTTTAAATATTATCATGTAAAGGATGCCATTAGGATATAGAAGGTAAGCCATGGACCACCAAGTACCCATTTTAAAAGATCTTGTGCCAGGGACCCCCACAAGAGAATATTGTTGTCATTTGATTAGATACTATAGATGTGTGTGTGAGTGTGTGTGTGTGTGTGTGTGTGTGTGTGTGTGTGTGTGTGTGTGTGTGTGTGTGTGTGTGTGTGTGTGTGTGTGTGTGCGCGTGCG
>OOFJ01066949.1:0-10893 GCA_900323375.1 Benthosema glaciale
GTGCGTGCCTGCCTGCGTGCGTTGTGTTGCGTGCGTGCTCGTGGGTGTGTGAAAAGGCTGCCTATTGCAGCAGCCATGTGCGGTCTCGTCCCATTTGTCTCCGTTTCCGCCTGACTGAGTGTGACACTAAGCAATGCCTTCATTCTGTTTTCCACAGTCACTGTTGATCTACTGGGGATAATGAATAATTAGGCTAGCACCACAGATGATGTACACACTCTATTGGGAGCTCGAGTCAGCCTCGCAGCCAATATGATTCTCAGCTAGATTACCATTCTAAACTGCCATGGATTCGATTCTTATAAAAAAGGAATATTGCACAATCCATGGTTTGTTTATATCAGGGCTAGCCTGTGGGCATATTCTTCTCAAGCATGGATAATATTAATATACCACATGTAACATAGCCTACATGGTTATCTTTACTATTATGGCTTATATTAATTTACAAGCTGTACCATCCACTATGAGTAGGCTTATGTGGAGGTTATTATTTCTCATGACGGGAGAGGAACACATGAATACATCAGACATGTTGATCGACTGACGAGAAGATTATGGGCTCCATTTCCGTCACTCGCTAAACCCCTTATCCCTAAACTTCTTTGCCTTTTGTACTATTTTGAAAACATTTTTGAATAATTCAACTAGCCGATCTACATTGACACGTTGTGAGCTTGTAGACTGGCTAGTTGAACTATTCAAAAATGTTTTCAAAATAGTAAAAAAGGCAAAGAAGTTTAGGGAGAAGGGATTTAGTGAGTGACAAAAATGGAGCCCCAAGTGTCCTACAGGAGATCCCATCACTTAAATTTACAGTGTATATTTCTTATTCTTAGCATTATGCCAGAGAGGGGTCTTATTTCAAAAAGCTTACTAATGTGTGGCTACTTTGACAGTTTGCACATTGTGCAATAAATTGTGAATGTTGTGAATCAATGATGATGTGAATTTTGTCAGTTGAGTGGATCAATTGAGTCTTAATTCAAGCAGACATTTGGGACTGATGCACATGCAGCCACACCCCATAACACACCCTTTGTTGAACTCTTGTATGGCATGAAGAGCTGTGTGATTCTGGGGCAGTAGAGTTGAGACCGCGGTGGTGTGGGAATAACAGGAGCTCACTGAGTGTTAATTTTTTCAGGTCTAGTAGACTCTAGAGTGTTTACCATGCAGTTGTGGCAGGGGTGTCACGCCATACCCATACCATACCCATACCATGGTATACCCATACCATACCCCGTGACACTGTCACGGGGTATGTGAAGGTGGTGGTGGTGCCCACTCATAGAAGGCCTTAGCTATGTTTCACCAGTTTCAATTGAAATGGGCCTCAACCCTCAGGGGGCCTCCAAGCTCCTACTGACCGTCAGGCGTCAGGCATGAGTCAACCCCCCGCCACCCTTGGCCCTCTCTATTTCTGTTAAGTTATGCTTATTTCCTGTTAATAACCTGGGTAAAATGTGCGGCATTGGGAGGTAAAGCGGAGACAATTTATTGTGAAGGAACGACAGGATGAAGAGAGGTGTTGTTGCTGCATAATTGCCGAGAGAAATGGCTGCGCATATACACCTATTTAGTCATAGGTGTATATGGGGGCCTCATATTTCGTCTTGAAACGGGCCTCCAGATTCCTAAGTCCCCTGTGCCCACTCGCCAAATTTTGTGTTTTATTTATTTACCGGTAATTTGTTGTATTTTTAGCCTATTCACGGCCAAAAATGGCATAGTTGCCGTTCAATCAATCTTAAATGGGCCAATAGGCTTTCATATAGAGGGAACAGAGTTGTTGCTGTTGCTACAGTCGGTCGGGTGGTCAAAAGTGTGTGTGTGTGTGTGTGTGTGTGTGGGGGGTCACCTATCTGTGAGAGTGGGGGGTGTCGCGACGTACTCACAGTTAACGGTGGTGACGTGCCTGAGTGGCGGACCAAGTATTCGACCCCACTACTTGAGTCAAAGTAAAGATACTTCTGGTCGGAAATTACACGTGACCACAAGTGAAACTTGCTCAGTCAAATTTGTACTTGAGTTAAATGAGTACTTTCTTAGTATTCAAAAGTCAAAATTTCAGTTACCTTTGTAAATGTCAACGCATTGCTGTAATGACATTTGAAATGTACCCCCAAAACATTAAAATAAATGTAATGTCAGAAACAACAAAAAAGAGAGAAGAGAGGAAGGAGGACTGGAAGGAGATCTGTTTGGCCAGAGTAAAAATCTACATCACATCTTTGGTACAACTGGGTGAATTGATGCAAAAAAGGATGACACCAATCCAGGCAAGCCACTCTTGTAGAAAAGTAAAACGCCTTTAATCGGATAATGCATTGCAACTTTGCAAGATTAAAATGCACACATGCAGCTATGCCTTCATCAGGGTGACTAAAAAAGGTCTCATTATTTTTTTTGCATCAAATGTCAGAAACCTTCCGCCAAGCAGGCCAGGTTGCCTATCCAGGACGCGCAAATTTTGGAAGGCAGTCTTAGCCAATTGGAATGGAAATCTGACACATTGATCACATGACTCGACAGATAATAGTTTTAGTAGTAGTAGCAGCAGCAAAAAGTGCAAACGATATCGACTATCGAAAAATAAAACTTCTGGGAACTTAGATTACAAAATTCCTGACAGTTAATTAAATGAACATTGAGGATACAGTGCAGCTCATGCTGTTTGATGGCAGGTGGGAGATAGGCACAGGGAACAGGCCTGGTGTATCACACAGGGTGAGGTATGTGTGTTTTTGGGAGGACACACTGTACTGAAAAGTCCTGAGAGTCCTGACTCACTCCTACGCAGCTCCATGTGGCTGTTAAACTTTGACTGTGCAATGTCATCATACCATTAAGTATAAATCATGCTTATCATGGTGGTTGTGGCCTTCAGCAGGGGAAGTTGCCCTGATGAAGGCAACACATAGTTGTGTTTTTAACTTTGATTAAATCTATACCTTCTTTAGTGTCTCAGAAGTCTTTCATTAACTCCAAACTGAAGAGCACTAGAGAGACACCTTTTAGTAGTACACACTTCATTCAAGAGGACTTGTCTCAAGGACTCTGCAACCACTTAATTTAAACTGCATTCATACTGAAAAGAATGAACAGAACAAGAGTGGGTCTTTGTAGTGAAGCTTAGATGAGGGAACTATAAACAAGCTCTATGCCAATAATTTCTTAGGTTAAACTTGTTTTACCAACCTCTCTCTCTCTCTCTCTCTCTCTCTCTCTAGATTGTCCTCAGACGGGGGGAGTTGAAAACACCAATTCAGTGAGTTCTAATGGAGAAGATACAGAAGAGACTCAGATGAGACTTCAGCTCAAGAGGAAACTCCAGCGAAACAGAACTTCTTTCACACAGGACCAGATAGAGGCGCTAGAGAAAGGTAAGCATTTTTCATTTTGATCCTGAGTTAGAAGCAAATATAATATTAAGATTTTAATGCAATACTGTTTTATGCACCACATACTGTATAACGCAGTTTAGAAAACTAAAGAATGTTCTGTTTTCCACTGCATTTTTACATATATTTTGAGTTAATTTCTCTTGTTGCATTTTAATCTCTCATTCTATGTTTTATTTCGGCTACAGTATGTATTTATTATTCTTAACTCTCCATAGAGAGTAATTATATTATAATGATTCTCTATTCTTAAAGTTTTGTGAAGGCAATTTGAATTGCGTTTTTGAAATCTGCATTACAAATAAACGTGCCTTGCCTGCATTCTAAGATACACCACATAGGATTCTTAATTGTTAAAGATCCCAAAATATTCATCACAACAACTGATATATGTGACAGTGATTGTTCTGACTATAGCCAGCCATGAGTTCATATAAAACTATATACAGGTATGTATATGAGTAAAGTATATGAAAGATAAAGTAGTATATGAAATTATAACATTGGGTTATTTCTGTGTCAGTTGCATGATATTATTAAACTAACAATGTGTTTTGGTTTCAGAATTTGAAAGAACTCATTATCCAGATGTCTTTGCCAGAGAACGACTTGCTGCCAAAATAGATCTGCCAGAGGCACGAATACAGGTAGGTTTATTCTAGTGATGCACCGATGCATCTTCCACATAATCGGTATCGGCCAATATTGCTGTTGTCGGTCAATATCGGTATCGGCAAATAAAACTGACATTAACCGATGGCAGTAGCCGATGTTTATCTGTTGTTGATAAGCATATATTTTGCATTGGCTATGTTGGTGTGTTGGTTATCTGTAGTCTACCAAGCCATAGATTCTGAACAGTTATTTCTTGCATTGAATATGTAATTGTTTCTCTGGCCCAAAAAGGAGAAATAAAAACAACAAAAACTAAATAAACATATATCGGTATCAGTATCGGCTATCGGCTAAATTGTTATTTTAAACATCAGTATCGGTATCGGCCAAGAATTTCCATACCGGTGCATCCCTAGTTTATTCTATTGTTATCAATGTGCAATCGATCAACTCTATCATATTGTTTTAGTATGGGCACACATAATGGGTGTTAATGGACTGTCCAGTTTAAAATAAATTTTTAGACGTTGTAATGACCATTATTGTTATTATTTTGTTGTGTCATTAACTCGTACAAATTGTACAATTGTACGTTGTAGACTGGAAAACAGACAAATGTACCAGAGCCAATTTCATTAGTGTTGCCACATTTGTGTATTAGTATGGAAATGCCAGAATAGTACAAATGGACCGGAAACTGGCGGAAAGGTCTCTGAGTTAAATGAACACAGGATGTCGTTGTGTATAGGTGTGGTTTTCCATTAACACAGGATTTCGTTGTGTATAGGTGTGGTTTTCCATTAACACAGGATTTCGTTGTGTATAGGTGTGGTTTTCCATTAACACAGGGTTTCGTTGTGTATAGGTGTGGTTTTCCATTAACACAGGGTTTCGTTGTGTATAGGTGTGGTTTTCCATTAACACAGGATTTCGTTGTGTATAGGTGTGGTTTTCCATTAACACAGGATTTCGTTGTGTATAGGTGTGGTTTTCCAACAGGAGTTAAATTAACACAGGGTTTCGTTGTGTATAGGTGTGGTTTTCCATTAACACAGGATTTCGTTGTGTATAGGTGTGGTTTTCCATTAACACAGGATTTCGTTGTGTATAGGTGTGGTTTTCCATTAACACAGGGTTTCGTTGTGTATAGGTGTGGTTTTCCATTAACACAGGATTTCGTTGTGTATAGGTGTGGTTTTCCATTAACACAGGGTTTCGTTGTGTATAGGTGTGGTTTTCCATTAACACAGGACTTTGTTGTGTACAGGTGTGGTTTTCCAACAGGCGTGCAAAGTGGAGGAGAGAGGAGAAGTTGAGAAATCAACGGCGCCAGGCCTCCAACTCCTCAAATCACATTCCCATTAGTAGTAGCTTCAATACAAATGTGTATCAACCTCTACCACAGCCTGCAACGCCAGGTACTGTCTGTCAACTAGCACAATATGTGTATTTTCAATGCAACACAACACATTTTTCACTTGAAAATAATGTTGTTTTATTTTTTCAAATGACATGTTGCTCAACACTTTGTCACTTATCACTTATAGTCACATAAGCATAAATACAATTTTATTATGATCAATTACCTGCAAATTATCAAAACATATTAATAGACAATAGACATTTCAGACTATTATGGGAAATGTTCGAGAAAAGTGACATATCTTATGTCATGTTTGTCCCTTCTCTGTCTCTGTTCATCCACCCGGTCAGTTTCCTTCTCATCGGGGTCCATGTTGGGGAGGACAGAATCAGTTCTGTCCAACAACTACAGCATACCAGCCATACCCAGCTTTAGTATGGCAACTAGCCTGCCTATGCAAGTAAGTCTGAATGCCCTGCCTACAGTACTAGTGCGCTTCCCTTCCAGTCAATAACATCTTTAAAGGGATTGTGACATTAAAACAAAGTTTTTGTAATTTTTCTTCATTTTTTAGGTTTTCCGAGCTCAATTACACCCCAAAAAACTGAACTTTTCACATTCAGTAGATTTTCTGTGGTCTGGGTTTTTCTGGCTCAAACAAGTGCTGTCATATTCCTGCTCTTTGTGATGTCACAACGTGCAAATCCCTATGTCAATGGGATTTGCCAGCAGATGTCACTGTTTTCACCATTCTGCCTGTTTTCATTGTAGCTCAAAGGCCTTTCCAAACCCCAAAGGAAACCTCAGACCACAGAAAATCCACTGAATGTTCAAAGTTCAGGTTTTCTGGGTGTAATTGAGATCATAAAACCTAAAAGAAAAAGAAAAATGAAAAATGAATGAAAATTAATGTCACAAAACCTTTAATAGCGATCTGTTGATTCGATTTTGAAACATCTTGTGTGCACACATTTTTCGCTGGGACAACTACAACCTTTTAGTGGAGCTGAAACTGAAATATAACTTAATTCTGGATTTCCATAATCCATACCATTATGACCGAGATGTTATTGAAATCAATTCCGTACAAATAAATGTCCCTCTTATCCCGAATGCTATACCAGCCCTGTGGCGAACCAGAGTACGAGAGTAACGAGTCACTGACATTTATATTTTCAGGCATCAAGTCAAAGCTCTTATTCCTGCATGCTGCCTACCAGCCCAACAATAAATGGGAGGAGTTATGACACATACACTCCACCCCATATGCAGCCACACATCAACAGCCAATCAATGACCTCCTCCGCATCAACAGGTAACATTAACAACACATCATTCTTACTTGACTTACAGTACAAATTTTACATTAAAAACAAACAGTAAGTACAGTATCTGTGCGCAAGCACCTTGTATGATTCTCACCTGAATACAATAAAGGTCAATAAATGTAAACATATGCATTTATCAGCAAACAAGCATAAACAGTAGTCAAACATTCAGGTTCTAGAACCTAAAATAATAACACAATGACGTTCTGTCTTGATAATGATAATATGTGTGATACCCATATATTTATTATACTATTTTTTTCAGGTCTGATTTCCCCTGGTGTTTCAGTTCCAGTCCAAGTTCCAGGTGAAGGGGACATGTCACAGTACTGGCCACGGCTACAGTGACGCCAGTAGTGGTAACATCATTCCTGCTGTGATGTTATTGGTAGCATTGCGGGTCGGACCTATTTGAGTATATGGGCCATCAACCATTGATACATTCTGAACTCAAACTCCTTCTGTGAACTTCAAAGAAAAAACTGCTTAAATGTAAAGAGGAAAAATGCCAGACTTGCTGACTGACAGACTTGCACAGCGGGAAATAGACACAAGCAGGGGCTGAGAAAATGCAGGATGCCGGCCCGGGCACAAGTCCTCTCACCCAAAGCCTGAATGTCTAGACAAAAAGACTCATACTTACCGTGAGAGAGCCTTTCAAGCCAAATTTTGTAGACATGCAAGATGGGAACCGAAGAACTATGGACGTTTTCCTTCCTATACGTGCAACAAGTCACAGAGACATCTAAGCAAGATGAAGTTGGACAAGAGGAAAGGCTGTTGGGGGCTCTGTTTCCTCCCTTACCGCAGATTAATATTCTGGCTAATGAGGACAATGTTGCAACCAGATGGCAAACGTACAAATATCACTAATCTGTTGTACATTGATTGGGGCTACAGACAATTTAATAGCATTGCCAAATTAGAGGAAGGGCTGGCCTGTGGTTAGTGAACTTGTTACAGTAAGTGGACTACGTTAATGGCTACCTTCGCTGCCAAAACCCTCACATCTCCTGAGTGTCCCTTGTTTTATTATGATTTCAACCCTTTTCAAGATGTGTCAATAGAACAAGTTGGGATACAGATGACTCCTGCCAGCTCACTGTTGGCAGATATTGTATGGGTTGCAGGTATTGGCACTGGGATACTCATTGGATTGGATTATTGACCCTTGAAGGACAAGCTGTACCAACTTTAGGTATGCATTCTGGACATGATTCAAGTGCATTCTGGACATGATGAACGTGGTGATTGGATAAACAAACAAATCCATTCAAATATCGTTTGGAAGGAAAATGACCTCTGTTACCTCTGTTTTCAGTTGTTAACTTATGTCATGTTGTGGTATTTGTATCCGGGCACTTGTATGTAAAAAACAAAAAATGTTAAAAAATGTTAAAACATGAGGAATAAACACTGAAATATAAAGAAAATAATTAATTTTATGAAACATTAAGTGAACTGACTTGGAATTTGTTCCATCATCAGATTCCAAAAAAAGAATCATGAACTGGATTCTGTACACAATGTGGATTCTGGTGATATCTATGTTTTGGTATTTGTAAAAAAGAAAAAAAAAATCTGTAAACTGGACTGCACTGATTCTAAACTGAAGAGAACTGTCTGTCTGAGAAAATTACTTTTCTCTCTTCAGTATAAATCCAAAGCTCTTACATTAAATTAAGACACCACAGATGAAACGAAGAAGGACAAACACATTTCTGGTTGCTTAAAAATAAAAGCATATATTTGAGGGTGTCTTACAAATCTGTCATGTCGAACTGTAAAGTATTTGTCTCCTCCAGAAATGTGAAATGTTTATATAATAAAAAATAAAATAATTTCAAATATAATTCTGGAAATATTCTAAATCATATTAACCTCCAACAGGGTTAACGGACTATCATCACCAAAATAATGTAAGCCTGTACATGTGCTGTTGCAAGAATACCTCATAAGTTTTTCACTTAAAAACCTTTTTTTTAAGCAGACTCCTAAAATATGATTTTATCTCTGTTAAACACACTGGTTATGAGCATTTATAGGCGTACTCTGAAGAGGACTCAGGTGGGGCCAATTCACTTTTAACTCCCAACTTTAAAATGTACATTTAAAACTGCAGTTAATTTGACAATGATTGATACATAATTATCCCTTGTGTTTTCAAAAGGTTGACAATATTTTTCATTTTATGTTGGAAAAAATATCCGTAATGTTTGTTTAATTTGCACCAGATTAGACTTTCTGCAAATGATTGTTTTCAGCCTTGAATGATAACAGAACTGGTTGAATTGAACACGGGCAGCGGTAGCTTAGAGAAGCAAAACACATTGTGTCACAAAGCTCATACTATTTACTGGTATAGGACTAACTCAAAACCACTTTTATCAGTAAAATGGCATGCAAATTGAATAAATATGGGACATATTACAGGCAATAATATCACATTATGCATTTTTTTGCATTATAGACATCATTATCAGTTTATGCATTGAGTATTTTTTGTTTTTTCTTATGTAAATATATTGCATGGTATTGTGCAGATATAAAGTGCAATGCATCATATTTTACATAGTATATACTACATACTGATATTACATACTATTCAGCAGTTAGATGTTTCTGACACAGCAGTGGTTTGTTAATATAGACATCCCTGACAGATTATCAAACTGCTGAATGTAAAACCAGTTAGATGTTTCTGACACAGCAGTGGTTTGTTATAGACATCCCTGACAGACTATCAAACTGCTGAATGTAAAACCAAAGCTTTAGTTTTGTTTGTGATTCATTACATATGTCTTTTTAATCTCAGTTTGTAGTTTTGAAGTTTTGTTGGCAACCTTGAAACGTATTGTTGTATTTAGTTGTGTTTTTATAGTCAACAGCAAGCCATATATACACCGGTACTACTGTAGGTTAATATTTATTTGGTATGGTTTGAGCTAACCTTGTGAAGTCAAAACCCTATTGTACTTTTTTTTTTAAATAAGGGAACCTCTTGCTCATAACCCATTACAGTGTGATGGATTTCTGAGCTTATTTTTTATAAATAGCAGATTCCAAGATCTGATCCTCACTAGATCTGAAACATTTCACACTCTTTAGAAATCCATCCAGGCGATGAGGTCTGATCCATCAATTTTCTGTTGCAGCGTAAAGTCAGCGTATATCAGCTTCATGTGTGCCATGTTAAACTTTCTAAAATTCTGAATTCCACATTCAAGATAAGTTTGCAAAGCACTTGCAATCATTTATAAGATTAAATGTGATAACTAAGATTTACATACTGTACACAATATGACAACACATACACATACACATTAATATGAGTGAGCTCAACACCTTCTGTTGAACACCCTCAATTAACGTTATTGGTACAAAATATATCCCAACACAGTAACCTGCATGATTCTACCGCTAAACCAAAACTCAAGTCCTAACAGGCTCTTGAAAAGTGATAACCAGCTAAATAAAATAAAAAACTGTAATTTTCCTCGCATTAGCTTGCTACCATCACACGACAGCAGTACAATAATACACACACGCACACACCACACACACACACGCAATTCACTCCGAAACACATACACACACACACACAACACACAATGACACACAATCAGCCTCAGAGAGGCCCGAATCATTTTATACACATCAGTGGGTTCAGGAGCAGAGCGGTCGGTATTGAATGGGGAAACTCTTTTCATCGGCACTGTCATTCATTCATTCAATCTGTCGTTCCTTTCTGTCCCCCATTGGACGGTGAGCAGTTTGAAAACGAGAATGGGGTCAACCTCTTCCTCGTTCACCTGACAAAGAGCCTGGAGAAGAAGACGAGGGAGGGGAACAGAGGAACGGACCTGACGCCTGCCACAGGATGAAAGCAACACGGAGAGAGAGACAGAGAGAGAGAGAGAGAGAGATGAGAGAGAATGAAAGTGGAAAAACAAAGCAAAAGATACAGACGGACGGACGGGGAGCGACGGAATTGAGAAGAAACTGCAGGTTTCTTTCTCAATTCAGAGGTGGAGACAGAGAGAGAGAGAGGTGGGGGGGTGGGGGGTGGGGATAGGTTGTGAGAGCATCAAAGACAAATGACCGGTGGATACTTTTCTAAAGAGGCTCATTCCTTTAGATTTGAGACGAACCATAGCTGCTTAATGACATTGTGTGGCAACAA
>OOFJ01066958.1:6539-19116 GCA_900323375.1 Benthosema glaciale
GAGGGCTGTGGGCAGTTCAGAAACCCGTCCACCAGTGACATCATCAATGGGGAATCGAAGCTAATAGAAACTGCAGGCTTTTGATTCCTGAAAAGTTACAATATGATAATGGAAGCCATCGTTCTCATGATAACAGAAATGTAAATATTTATATATTTTTTAATCTGCCTAACGATTATATCACTGGTGGACAGGTGTCTGAACTGCCCACAGCCCTCCTATGAGACACAGACTGAGTAGATTATTTTTTTGGTATTTTATCATTACATTAGTGAGGACCAATTATATGAAAATAAGTTGAAAAGTGGTGAAGTGTTTACGTACAGTACTCATATGTACTTTGTTTCTGATTACCATTTCTTAACCCACTCTCTCGACCATGACATATTCATAAATATTAATATTAATAAGGGAGAAATGGCCACCGTGTGAAGGAAAAGGCGTGTCCATGCTCACCTCAACTATCTCTCCTTTAGTGATGCTGAGCTCTCTGGGGTTCCTTGCAGTGAAGTCGTATATAACTCTCATGTAATTTGGGTTAATTGGCTCATCTGGACTGAAAAAAGTAAAAGCATTAATTCAATAGGAAACTATTATGCTATCCACCACACGCATGAAGCATTTAGTAGAGTAAACATTTTAGTTTGAGACCCAAAAGATAAATTAGACATTTGCCCGGGTCCAAAACTATTGAAAATAGCAGATCTACAAACTCACAGCACGTCGTTTTACGCAATGTTATGAGCGTGTAGATCTGCTATTTTCACTAGTTTATGGAGATTAAGTAATCAATTAATTTTAATTTGTTTATGGAAATTATTAAACTTTCTGGTTATATTTATGAAAAAAATATAACAAAACTCGGTCCACCGTCCACGATCAACCACAAATGACCCACAGACCCACTACACTGTTTGGGAAACTGTGATATAGAGATTAACAGTCAAATTTAATTTACATTATTATACTCACTATGATGATGGTGGGGGCGGCGTCCACTGGGCTGATCTCTACATAGGTGAAGACAAAGAAATGAAAGCATTCTCTGTTCTCTTTCACAAATTAACACTTTGGCTAAATCAAGATGTACACTGCGTGATTAGCTGTGCGAGTCGGATGTGAATGTTTACTACCTGATAGGGGGCGTAACTTTATAAAACAATCCATTAGTAATCAAAGCCTATTTTGGGCATGTCATTTTCTCTTACCTGGCTGAGTAATCAAAGCCTATTTTGGGCATGTCATTTTCTCTTACCTGGCTGGGAGCAGAGAACTGGCTCTCTTACCTGGCTGGGAGCAGCAGAGTACTGGCTCTCAGGGACAGAGTGGTGGCTCTCTTACCTGGCTGGGAGCAGCAGAGTACTGGCTCTCAGGGACAGAGTGGTGGCTCTCTTACCTGGCTGGGAGCAGCAGAGAACTGGCTCTCAGGGACAGAGTGGTGGCTCTCTTACCTGGCTGGGAGCAGCAGAGTACTGGCTCTCAGGGACAGAGTGGTGGCTCTCCTGTGTGTTGACATGCTGGCTGGTCTGCGGTGCGTCGGTCAGCTCAGGAGCCTGCCACCTGTCAAAGAATGCCAGGGTGTAGACGGGGATGTCTTCATCATCTTCAGGCCATCTGGTGCTGCCAACACAATTGTTGTCAACTCATTATTAACCACCTACTGTAAATCCTCCAGACCAGCGTTTCTCGACTTGTTTTGGGTCACTGCCCCTTATCCAATATCTTTCAATCCAGGTCCCTTAAACACCCACTTCACCACTTTTCAACCTATCTTCATATAATTGGTCCTAACTAATAAAATAGCACAATCTTTTTTCTACTCAGTCTGTGTCTCATAGGAGGGCTGTGGGCAGTTCATCAATGGGGAATCCAAGCTAATTGCAGGCTTTCTATTCCTGAAAAGATGGAAGCAAGCCATCGTACTCACAATAATAAGTCTAAACATTTCTTCAAAGAATTCTTCTTTAAAAAAAAAATCTGCCTAAAGATGATCTCACCACAGCCCTCCTATGACGAGACACAGACTAGAGTAGAAAATAATTGTGGTATTTTATCATGGACATTAGTGAGTACCAATTAAAGATAGGTTGAAAAGTGGTGAAGTGGTCCTTTAATCCATTAAAGACCTTGTGCTCCATTTGTCACTCGCTAAATACCTTATCCCTAAACTTCTTTGCCTTTTTTACTATTTTGAAAACATTTTTGAATAGTTCAACTATAGCCGATCTACATTGCCACGTTGTGAGCTTGTAGACTGGCCAGTTTAACTATTCAAAAATGTTTTTCAAAATAGTAAAAAAAAGGCAAAGAAGTTTAGGGATAAGGGGTTTAGCAGTGACGAAAATGGAGCCCATACCTTGTCTACAAATTCTAAGTCTAAATCACTCTTGACAGTGTGGTGCCTCAGTACTCTAGGATTATGTGAACCAATAAATAATTGTGATATATTTATGAATAGGCACTACTGCATTGACTGCATTAATTGTCCCACCTGGGGATGTTCCAGGGGTCTCCTAGAGATTGCCACAGCTGGTCCTCCTCTGGAGTGGCCTCTTCACCCATCAGACGGATACTGAAAGGAGTTAGCAGGGGGGCTACGATGGTAGGGGGCAGGTCCTTGGAGCAGTGGGATGCTACCTATGTACATCATTATACAAACATATTATATGCAAAATATAACCTATTAACAAATTTCAGCCTGAAAACTATGCTTAAAAATGTCTTCTAAATACTGAAAGTTTTCTGAAAAACCCATATATGTTAGTAGTTCTCAAATAATGAATCTCATGGACCCCAAAAGTTTTCTGTAATTGGCCCCCCGACCCTCATCTGAAAGTATGTTGTTCCAGGGACCCCCAGAACCAAAGATATGAGTTACAAACGTTCGCTCTGAAACAATATATTCAAAGATTTGCGCCACATTTTCAAGATTTTTCAAAAATAGCAGACCTACAAGCTCGTAGGTACAAAAATCATGGCACTCCATCTTTAAATAACTATATCCAATAGCGACCACTGGTCGTCATTGCAATAGATTGTTTGTTCAGTAACAAGGGTCAGGTCCCCCCATTAAAGAAATCTGTTAAAAGCACAGTTAAAAGCACAAGTAACACCATTAGAGACAATAGTGTTGTGTGTTTGCAGTGACTTACAAAGGCCAGCGTGGAGAACAGGCAATGGACAAATTCAGGGGCGCTGGGATTATTAATCTTTCCATTGAGCTCTCCCTGTCAAAACAAACACAAGCTCATATGTGAATGTACAATGAACAACAGTTCACCAATACATCACAGAATGATTTAACTAACAATATTGTTGCTAACAATTGAGGTAGTGTTGTTTAAGAGTAATAATAGCCTACCAGAAGGTTGAAACCACATTTGATCTTCTGGAGACAGACCGCAAAGTCTTCTACAGCAGGCATGCCCTTTATAGCTAAAATATAGGCCATCGTTATAGAGAGATCAAGACAATATAACTGACACCAGTTTCCTGTTTCTCAGTTGTTCAAAGTAAAGCTGCCTAAATGAAAGAGCTTTTAAAAAAGGAACTCTATTTGGGGTTTAACTTACGCTTTCCCTTCTTTTTCTTGTTTTTCTTCTTGTCTTTGACCACTGCTGCAGCTATTTGACCCATAAAGATTTCAAGGTCACTGAAGATGTGATTCAATATATCCTGTAGAGCAAATACATAATTTATGCACTCATTCTTGGCACAAGTAACAGGGACCATATAAAGTAGTAAATGGTCGGCAGTCTGGCCAACAGAAAGGTTTCTTCCACCACAGAAAGGTTGAGCGAATGGCTGCATGTGAACTATGAAGAACACTGACCACGTTCCTGTCAGTCTCTGTGTACGGGCGTGGAGGTGGCAGAGCTTCTTCTGTGATAGAGGAGTGTGGTGGGGGTGGTGGAGACTCCCTTCTGGGAGGAGGTGGGGTGTCCTCACGTGGAGTCTCTAGCACAGGTGTGACAGTGCCTTCGTCGTCGTCGTCGTCGTCTTCTAAATATACAGCACATACAACAAAAAATACCACTGTAGTGTAAATACATAACAAACAACCATCTTTACACTCTTTTGAGTTCCCTTTTTTCTTTTTTCTTTTCTGCCTTTATTGATAGTTTGAAGTGAAGACAGACAGGAAACAGGGAGAGAGAGACGGGGAGAGACATGCAGCAAAGGTCGCCACGAACGGGACTCGAACACGCAAAATGCTGCCAGGCCGGAGCCCATTACGCGGCATGTGCCCGGACCACCTGGCCAGTGGGCGCCCCGTCTGAGTTCACTTAACCCATTAAAGACCTGAGGCCGATTCTACAAATGCTGTTGGCCCCCAAGTTGCTATATATATATATTTGGACTGTCGTCGGAAAAAGGTTTGTGCCAGGGATCCCCAGAAGAGACGATTATGTGTTCAAAAATTCAAAATGATTCAAAAATGTTACAAAATAGCAGATGTACAGTAGCAGTATGAGCTGTTATACAATATATAGAAAACGGTTATAACTATAGCCAACGCAAAAATCTAAAATGACACAGATGCTTTCCCGGTTTACACTGGCGGTCCGGTCAGATAATTACAACCTATCTCTAACCCTCACACTAACCCTAACCTCCCACGGGGTAAAACACATGTCTGACCAATGCTATGTCTAACCAAAGTATGCCTCCCCTCCCATGCAAAGGTCTGTAACTTTGAGATTTGGGTCCCAGAGATAAAACATGGTATCAAATGGGGGTCTGTGGTCTAATTCATATGAAACCTAATATCAAATCTATCTATAATTGCACCACGTCTCTGTCTGTACGTACATACATGTGTATGGCTAATGTACATAACTCGAGAACCGTTCGCCCGTTCACCGACTTCAAATTCTACAGCCGGGGCACCGGTCTTAGTCCTTCAAAAGAAAACGTTTGAGAACCACTGACCAAACCAAACCAAGACACTTTGGACTCTGCTGCGTAAAATGGAATTTATGAATTCAACTCTTTTGCTCACCATAGTCGGGAGCATTCCACGGAGCCACGGGGTCATCCGGAGGCTTCCATTCTGCAGGCTCGGTGTGTGGCGGTGGTGACTCCCTTCTGGGAGGAGGCGGGGTGTGCTCGGATTCATCCCACTTGCGTACGAGTGCCCTCGATAGGTCCTTTTTAAGGTAGTCTGCCTGTGAAGAAAAAAAAACAACAACATTCACTGATCTCATATGTCCCAATATGTGCCTTGACGCACTCCCATCCTAGCCTGACTCCGCCACCTGTGGGCAGCAGTGCGTTCCTTCTACTGCACCCGTCTGGGAACTCTCCAACAGACTTGATGCCCGGTCGAAATCTGGCCGGAGCCCATACGCGGCCGCTAGAGGCGGGATCAACGCGAGACCGATGACATATTGAAACTGTGCCACAGCGCACATGTAAACAACAACCTAACAAGACTATAACTCAAAATTATTATGGATATATCATACTTTTTTTCCTGTTGGAAAGTTCCCAGATCAAGGTAGGAGGAGGGAACTTGTGAACTCATAGTACCGCAATCTGGCGGAGTCAGGTTACTCCCATGTCCCATCCCAGTACAGGCCTAAATGGTCCTCACCCTGAGCTCCTCACACTGGAACATGTAGACGCTGGTGGTCTTTTTCCGGCGGTCCTGCACCGACAACGTCAGCAGGGAGTTGTAGACGCCGCCGTCCATCACAGCCTGCAGATCCCGGATGTTACTCAGGGCAAGGCGCTCTAGCTCCTCCTGAACCCCACACAAAGACGGGAAATATAGGAATGAGAACCGAATATAGAATATGATATTTATCACAAATGTAACCAGTTATTACAAAAGGACTTTTGGCCATTGTTTTAAGAAGGTGGCGATTTATACTTATTCGTATTATGCTCATACAGACTCCAGTTTAGGTGATAGCTAATTCACTGCGGTGTAGTGTTTTATCACTTCACCCAGTTTAGGTGATAGCTAATTCACTGCAGTGTAGTGTTTTTTATCACTTCACCCTGGAGTATGTGAGCCAGGGTGAAGTGATAAAACACTACACCGCAGTGAATTAGCTATCACCTAAACTGGAGTATGTATGAGCCGGCTTAAGTTATGCATAGACGTTCACATGTTGACATAACAACAACCCCTTCAGCATAGATACCGGAGGGGCCCGATATAGTTTACAGATCTTTACAGTTCTCATAAAAACAACGTACTGACCTTGGTCTCGATGTCTGTCAGCAGCAGGCTGCCACTGCGGACCTCCAGGAGCATGTCCTGCCCCCACACACGTCCCATGCTGTCCATCAGCTTCAGGCGCTCCACACAGTCACCCACACCCTGGACCTCCTTCCCGTCCAGGTCACAAGTGAGCAGGTGCTGCAGACGAGAGGAGAGGAGGTGGTAGGACAGAGGAGTGAACATTTAGCATGCGGGTAGATTCATGCATAAGGATTGTGCTGACGAATGATTACGTATTGTTATTATCATACAGAGTTTTTAGCTGCAGTTTTTAGCAGCAGTACTGCAGTTGATTTCAGTCTATCATCATGATGACAAGATGGAGAGCAGCTTGGTGTGTGTTTTACAAATGTGATACCTCCACTCTGTACTGGAATTTGTCCATCATGTTGGTTATGGACTCTGCATAATCCTTCCTTTGCACTGTTGGGATATATTCACACACACAGACACACACATATGCATGCACACACGCACGTGCACGCACGCACACACACACGCACACGCACGCACTCACGCACACACACAAATGTCAGGAGTGATATTTGATAAAAGGGTACCAGACAGTAAGAATGCACGGGAGTGAAAAAGGGAAGGTGTATATTAAGATTGTAGTGAGATGGCTTGCAAACACTGATAGAAAGAAAGACAGGAGGTGGCAGAATAGAGGGTATATGTGCAGACCCTCTATTGACGATTTAAGTAAGTATCTCATTAGGAGTGACAAGGAGGGACAAGATCAGGAATGGCCGCATTAGAGGGACATCCCAGGTTGGAATATTTGCAGTTAAAGCAAGTGATGAGAGGTTTAGACATGTGCAGAGGAGTGATGACAGGTATTAGCGCTAATTTAGCACTCTCGTAGACGTATTTATTAATTCTGACATTTTATGTCAGAATTAATAAATACGTCTACGAGAGTGCTAAATTAGCGCTAGACAGGTATATTGAGAGAAGATGTATCGGGCCTATATTGTCATATTTGTGAAACAGATAATTGCAACAATTTATGATGTTTCCGGTATAGTTCCCACGTACTGTATATTGACTTTGCACTGGGCCTGGATAACGCTGATGTTTGTGATGACACATCATCCTGGGTGGAGGAGTAGACACTGCCACAAATTTAAAAAAAAATACAGCCATTACAATAGTGGTCGTCCTCATGATGAGTCAGTGGCTGAATGAATGATAAACGCTATGGGAACAGAATGTGTGTACTACTGTATGAGAGCATACTTGGACTGGGTGGATCCTGTGAAGCTTCTGGTCTCAAAGCCATAGGGACTGTTACTCCTGAACATCTCCAGTGTCACGCTGGCACTGGCACACCTGTATCTTCAGTGATATGATGATACAATATCAACATCATGATTTCTTTGTCGCTGTATCTTATCGGACTTCCCCAAAGTTCCCACACCCACACTTTCTGATATGAACACACAACAACAGGCCATAACACGCTTTAGCACTTACAATAACACATGACACTGATGATCATCCCCTGTATCGCTACTACTCGCTATTATACACCTCATGCCATCTGGGCAAACAAAGACGCAGAACCCTGAAGTTGGAAATGGTTCATTCATTTTAACAGGAGTTTTGTCCTCTCTGCCATTGCTGCATTAAACAACCTGCCCCGTTGATAGGATGGTTTTCTGTGTACAGGGTGGACCTCATGTATTTTCTTGGTGATATGTTGTTTAGTGCTATATGGTTAGATATATATTTATTGTTATTATTTTAACAGACTGAACTGTGAAGACAATAAGGACTATTACTATCTGTTATTAGGAGCAACCCGAGGCAGCTGTATAACTGTAATATTGCAGTGTGTGCATGTTGACTTAGACTTTGTTTGTCACCTAGCAACATACAGTATAGCCAATGTCATAAAACTGATGTTCTAACTAAATTTAAACTCAAATTAATAGAATAGATTAAACTGTTATTCAAATCAACACAAATTGTATACATATGACACAAATGAAAATGGCTTGATTGACAAAATCATACACGTATAATAGCAAATGTTAATGTTATCTTTATATATTTATCAAACACAAGTAGTGTACTTTTAAATCATCAAGTTTATTCAACCTCATCATACAAACAGCAAAGAAAAAAGTGGTACTTTCGAAATACTCACGAGATTCAGATTATAGAGAACTTGAATGTTGTTAAACAGCCAAACAAGTTATCCTACAGTGGTTTTCAACAGATTGTGGCCCAGGGACCACCATCCTGACTAAGAGCAACCTGGGGACCACCACCATTGTGTTGGGTGGACCCCACACAACAGTTTTGTGAGGTTTTCTACATTCTCTAATTGTGTAGACTTCGGGTAAATTAAGTAATGCAGATGTTTAACAATAATGTAACTCTTAAGAGCGTAAAATGAAACCAAATGGGTCCATTTGGTTTCATTTTACGCTCTCAAGAGTTAAAGAACTCTAAAGGACTATTTGGTTACCAACTCTCCATAATTTCCCTGGGGACCACCTGGAACCCTCTCAGGGACCACTGGTGGTCCCCGGACCACTGGTTGAAAACCACTGCTTTAATTCACACTGAATCTGTACTGGCATTATCTTTTCAGAGCAATTGAAGTATAGGTATTAATGTTAAGGCACTTACTTTTGTGTCTGGTTGGTGGATGTTGCATTCACTACTGTTTGTTTATCCTACGTTTCTGTACAAATCCAGCTCATGTTCCACACCTGGACACTAGTACTCTGAAGACTTCCTCGAAATAGAGGTGGGCAAAGTCCACTGGCAGAGCACACTGTTATATTATACTTATAGGGGACGAAACTGGTGGAACCGGAGGGTGTGTTTAGTGGCATCCCTCCTGATCAAAGGTTGCTACATGTGATGTAACTAACTAGGAATCACCCTAGCCTTGACAAACTCATTAGTCATTATCTCAGGTTTCACTTTAGGATACAATAAGTTAATATAAATAATTTATAAATTGTCCTTTTCCTCCTGCTGGGGACATCAAGTGCAAAGATCTCCCTTTTTTTATTTCACACGCACTTGGCCGTGCACGTGCATGCACGTGCACACGCACACACACACGCAGTACATTTGGACGTTGAGATCCTAATCAGCTGGTGCAGGTGTGAAAACACTAAGACAGGCTTGAGTCAGTGAGCCATTTCT
Source organism: Benthosema glaciale (assembly GCA_900323375.1). Lineage (NCBI taxonomy): Eukaryota > Metazoa > Chordata > Actinopteri > Myctophiformes > Myctophidae > Benthosema > Benthosema glaciale. Next base: position 15,940 of record OOFJ01066958.1, read on the forward strand.
TCCACAAGAAGCTTCAATGTTAAATTCCCCCCACCCACATTTGTATTACTTACATGAATATTTCCAGGGGCCCAAACCCAAAAATAATCGACAGGCTCACTATATAGATGTGCTATATTCGGTTCACAACACCGTATATTTCTCTAATTCTACTATACTTGTGTGGGGACATTTCCTCAAATATAATACACTTTCTAGATGTATATTGTGTTAGCCACCTAAATTACCTAACACAACTTGTCAAATGTTAACATGTTTTTGGAACATCAAAGCTGGTATATATTTTTCTTTGAATTGGTCTTGGAACAGAGATGAGCAGACAGAAGTATTGAATGTGTTTTATTATTTATTCTTCACAACAAGCTCATAAGTTTCTTTTGAAACTTCAGCTGAAATAAATTGATCAACTGATCAGGTAAAAGGTGTTGACATTCAACTGAAGTGCAGCAACATCCATTCCATAACAAACTGGACTGGCAAAATCTTACATACATAAAAAAAAAAATCAATAGAAAATGACATTAAAAAACATCAATATCAGATTTTGGATGGAGAAGCTTGAGAAATCCACTACCACAAAAATGGAATCTCAAACGGTTGAGTATGAGCAAACATAAGAACTACATGCATAACTATACCTGAACACATGACATGACGCATGGAACAAATCCTAGTGTGCATAGTCCCATGTACAAAACAGTCAAATAAGCGAAAGACGTAATACACAAGCATCCTATGTGCTGCATGTCTACACTATTTTCCAACTAGCAACATACTAACAATGAAGAAGAAAGTTCATTTCTAGTAAGCATCTGTGCGAGTGAGAGGTGTGTTGTTGCCTGGTGAGCTGCCACACTGGGCCTGTAGAATATGTCAAGTCTGGTATATTCTTAAGCCTGAATATTGAGCAGGCAGTGGAGCTGCTTTAGGTAAGACACAACGTTGTCCTTGAGGTTCGGGATGGAAATCTCCAGGCGAACACTGCCACTGTCAAAGGATCGTGTGCTACCATCTCCGGAAAACATCTCGCTTAGCATGCGAGCCACCACTGGAATGACCTGTAGAGAGCAGAGGAAGATAATGGGAATGTGGCAAAATAAATAAAAAATACTTTCTGGCCTTGACAGCCCATACATCCAAACAGAACAGAATCTGATTGCATTAATCAACATTCAACTCAATTTGCCACTATGCATACCCTCCATCACAGTATGAGCTTGGAACCGGTTGCACAAACCTTGTCTGCCTGAGAAATCCACTACCACAAAAATGGAATCTCAAACGGTTGAGATCTAAGGTTATACTGAATATAAGCAATCGTTTCTAACTGAAGGACTTGCACAATATTATACTAAAGACATCTTAATCCAAGATGCTTCATGCCCTTAACATTTGGACGTTTATGCACCTGAACCATGATGAGTTTCCGCTCCATCGACCTGCCGTCGGGCCAGTCTTCTCCAAAACACAGATGGATGTCAAACTGAGGAGGGCTCGCTGTCTCACCTCGCTGATGGGCGATCATACCTGCATTACACATGGTTCCTGTTAGAACTGTACTTCAGCTATAGCCTGGAAACCAGCTCAAACTGCCACAGGAAAAGAAATCTCTGGGCAGATTGGATCTACGCAGTGATATTAGTCTGGAGTGGCTATGCCAGGCTACTTCAGCTAAAAGACCCCCCCTCCACACCACACACACACACACACACACACCCACCGCTAACAAATGTCCCAAGTTTAAATCAGTAATGAGCACTAGTTACAATACAGAGGCTACAGCTGGAACTCATCACTTACCTCCGAGAAACGTCTCCAGGTCAAAGAGCTTAACCTTCCGCTGGCGCTCTATGAGGTTGGGTGCATTGGGGTTGGGTGCACAGGGGCCAGACCAGTACACTTTGCACTGGCAGAGGCGGATTGCAAAGATCTCAACGCCAATGACCTCCAGGATCAGTCCTCGGTCCATGAATTCCAGCAGGCGGCCGGTGAAGATCCTCTGCTTGTCGTTGGTACATGTATGTTCTGCACTAGGGAAGCGTAGCTGCTCCAGGCTCATTGGCCCAAACAGTTCCTCCTGGTTAGCCATCGGGCCCAGGTCACCGTAGAACAGCCGGCAGCCCAGGGGATTGTTGACCATCATCGTGGGACACACCTCCTTCCCCCGATAATAGAACTGCACCTCCAAGTCAGTCACTGTGACAGTCAGATTAGCATACACACAATGCATTGATCGCCCCGGGTTATGTTCACAGGTATAGTCAATATGTTGTTAACATTATTTTTTTGTTTATCTTTGCACCTCATTCTGAAAGAACTTACGTGGAAGAGAACCGATCCACAAGTCTGGGGAGGGTAACATTACATTAGGCATGGGAGAGGGCTGCAGTGTGGGATCAGAGAGGGGCGCAGGGCTCATCTGAACCAGTGGAGCAGATTGCATTTCCATTTCCATGGCCATTTTCACTGACTCCTCATCAGGCCAGGCCTCCACTGAGGAGGGTTGTGTAGAATGGCCCGAGTCAGCAGGGGACCACATAACAGGAGAAGGGCCGGTACCTGATTTAGGAAGTTATAAACAAAACAAAAACAATCCGTACAAGTATCTTCACTGAATAGAAATAAATATGTCCCCCCCACCAGAATATGGATGCTGGGGTTCAAGGACCACTTCACCACTTTTCAACCCATCTTCATATAATTGGTCCTCACTAATGTTCATGATAAAACAGCAAAAAAAATCTACTCAGTCTGTGTCTCATAGGAGGGCTGTAGGCAGTTCAGAAACCATCCTCCATGCACATCATCAATGGGGAATCCATGCTAATAGAAACTGCAGGCTTTCTTTTCCTGAAAAGTTCCAATACGAAAATGGAAGCCATCATTCTCATGATAATGAAAATATAAATATTTTTTCAAAAAGATAGTTAAAAAGAAATCTGTCTAGCGATGATGCGCATGGAGGACGGTTTCTGAACTGCCCACAGCCCTCCTATGAGACACAGACCGAGTAGAAAAAAATAGTGGCATTTTATCATGAACATTAGTGAGGACCAATAATAATAATAATAATAATAGATCTTTATTGTCCACAAGTGGAAATTTGTCTTTGGCTCACCATTATACAGACAGACAGTAGAAAAGACATAAAAGTGTAGTACAGCAGAGGATCACACC
>OOFJ01067038.1:2980-15225 GCA_900323375.1 Benthosema glaciale
CTTTTGACTGATACATGTCCATTCAACAGGCCCGAAAATTAAGGCCTAGCCCAGCCCTACCTGGGCCTCATCCAACCCTGTATACTGAAGACACTCGCCCCGCTGCCGCCCTTCGATCTCCATATGGAGCTGACCAGTTCTGACATTTGAAGATGTTGATCTGACCTCATCAAACCCTGTATACCCAAGACACACTCCATATATGGCCAGACCTCATCAAACCCTACACTCAAGTCACTGCATGCCCCCGCTGCCACCCTTAGATCCCCATAGCTGTGACCTAGCTGCTCTGACATTCCATATGTTGATCTGACCTCATCAAACCCTGTTCACGCTAGACACGCTCCAGTACAGAATTCATTCCATATGTTGATCTGACCTCATCAAACCCTGTTCACGCTAGACACGCTCCAGTACAGAATTCATTCCATATGTTGATCTGACCTCATCAAACCCTGTTCACGCTAGACACGCTCCAGTACAGAATTCATTCTATATGTTGATCTGACCTCATCAAACCCTGTTCACGCTAGACGTGCTCCAGTACAGAATTCATTCCATATGTTGATCTGACCCCCCCATGCCAAAGCTCCAGCCCAGCAGTCTGCATCTTACTGGTAATGTATATAGTTTTTTGCTTTACAAAAACTAAATGCTATTATTATACGCACGCCACTTGGTTGAGGTGCTGGGTTGGAAAGTGACATGAAAAAACAGCACACTCATCTCCTATAGTACAGTGTCATTTATTGGCAACATTTCGAGCCAAGGCTCCAGTTTGACCCAATAAAGGGCCTTGGCTCGAACCGTTTTCAGTAAATTACGTTGGAGCAGTTGAGTGTTGCAGGTTTATTCTTTTTCTTCAGTTTCTTAGTTTTTTTATACCAATAAATTTCTTCACCAATGTGTTTTGTAAAAGTGTCTACTAAGTAATAACACGTCTCACAAAGATTGAAATTCAAGTTTCCCTAGGAGAAAATGTGACAGCTGCTGAAAGTTGGGGTACCATTACCAACCGATATATGTAGTAAAAAAAAAATCATTCTGCTTTAAGTAGCATATGTGATGCGTCAAACTATCGGGGGTTTTCATGATTCTGAAAATTGCAAGCATTTGTTTTGCACGAAAAACTACCATATAGTCACTTTTCCAAATGTGATGACCTCTTCACTTTTGTGCATTTATTGGTAAGAAATGTATTCCCAGATTGGACATTCGTTTACTTAATCAGCACCACTCAATCACCACTTCCACAGGGAGCCTTCAAAGTTTTATTTTTTTGTTTATTTTGCAGGACAGTGACCCCATGTAGCCGAGATAATTAAAATCTAGGGACTTTTCTGTCTGCTGACGTCAGAAACCCCAGTAGTGCTGGAACTAGTAGGCTTTTGTTGTGCGTGGGTGCGTGCGTGTGCTGCCCTGCTGTAGGCCTACTTGTTCTAAATAACTCATTTAGGTACATGTGGAATTTCTTCCCCAACGTTCCTGACGGTAAAAGTCAAACTACACCCATGCCCCCATTGACACTAATGTAGTATAACCAAGTAAAGCATTGAGATACAGAAAACAAAAGAAAAAAAAACAACATTCAAGTTGTACAGCATTATGCTGTGTCAGTTATCATGGCATGTCAAGGCAGGGTAATTTAGCTTTGATGAAAAAGATCAGAGCGTTTATAAGGGGGCCCTCCAGTTTTCTGGGAGTGTTCCAGAATAATGGTGCATGCAAATCTAACAACTATGCTTCTCCACAGTTAGCTCTGATTCTAGGTAGCCTCATTATCAGACTGAACCTGTATCCTCTCAGAGAAAGGACAGGGTCTATGGGCTGGCAGTGTTGTACCCGAACGCGTTCAAAGAACGATCGTTCACGAATTCGTTCTTTTTTTGTGTGAACGTGAACTGAACGTGCTGTATTTCTGCTTGATGAACGCCACTGTGAACGCGTTCATTTATGGCATGTGTGAACGTCACTTTCTCACGTTCAACTTCGTTCAAGAGTGAGTGAGCCTTCCAGGCGAACCCCCCGCTTAAACTGACCCTAAAACAGTCCTTAATCTAGCGGAGAACCCACCAATAAGCCCTTATCCGACACAAATTCAATAATCTTTCTCAGCCGTCACTAGAGTGTGCAGCGAGCATTGCCATGATATTCCACATACTCACACAGTCATGCACCCAGACAGTACACAGAACACAGAACATACAACTCCCGATCCAAACAAACACTGAGGAGGTAAATCATAATGTGCCACGAAAAATAGCTTCCAAATGCGTGTTATTTTTGCGTCAATGCGGTATATGTGTCCACGGTCCATATCTCGTGAAGTACGAGCCATGTGAACCATAGCTACACCTCCCTAGCCTGGCTAATAAACCAGACTAATATAGCGCAGACTGCGCTGGCAGTCAACAGCTGATTCGGTCTGGCGTATTAGCCAGGCTAACACCTCCCTACTGCATGGACCACAGAAGCACATCAGCGCAGCGACAGACATCTGATCTACAAGCTCACAACGTGTTGCGGACGTGGCACGTTGTGAGCTGGTAGATCAGCTATTTCAGCATGCGGAGATACGGCCTCAGAAATGAACTGAGAGCCTTCACAATAAAAGCATGCAGCTTTCACAAGGAAAAGGATTAAATAATTCGGTGACATTTCACATTGCAAAAGAGGTATTTTATGATAAGGAATTAATTTGGTTAAAGGTAATGGAGATATTGTAAATAATCCCAAAGTTGTTGTTTTTATTTGGACTTCATTCCCAATAGGAATAAAGTGTGACAATAATTTTGAGATTTGTTTTTAGAAAAATAAAAAATAAAAGAACGAAAAATAACTTTTTTTTTGAACCATGAACTTTAGTTCAAAATTGTGAACTGTGAACTGAACTAGTTCATAAAAAAGTGAACTTTCACTGTGGGCTGGATCCAGCCCCAGATGACCTGAGAAGCATGGATGGTTCACGAGTTAGCACAAGTTCAGGAGTGCGTTTTGCCCCTAAACAATTGGCTTCATAAACAGTACAAATTTTAAATCAATTCTTTGACCGACAGAGAATCAGTGTAGATCTAAGAACTAGTCAATTTTCCTGGTATATTGTAAGTAAGGAGTCGAGCAATCTATTGAGAACTCCTATACTCATATCTACTAAACTGCCAGACCTGCGTATCTTTGTGCCCTTTACAGTATACTGTCTGTACTTTCTTGAATGATTAATAGTGAAAGTAGCTGATCTACAATAGTTCACCGCTACTGCCAGGTGAAAAATTCACCCAACACATTGTCATTTACATTATTTAAAAAAAACAATATATATACAAAATTATTACGCATCGATGTACGTGTTGACATTTTTTCACCTATAATGGCATGCATGCCCTTGCTGGGACACCAAGTTGCAACTTTGCAAGTGGTGTGATACTGAGAAACCAGAGAGATTAACAGTGCCGTCGCTACATATGCGCACAAGTGGTGAAAATAGCCGATCTGCATGAAGAAACACAGCACTCTCATCGGGAGTGGGGCAACACAAATATCCTACGAGTAGGGCAACCAAATGGTCAGCTACGTGCCTGGAGATTAAGGTGATTGAATTGGTTCCTTGCAATTTATTTAATTCTTTGTGCATACAAGAAGTGGACGTGTTCAATGGCAGTGCAGTATCGCTACTAAGCATGGCCGATGGCCATGCATGTGGGGGTGGATAGTACTGGTGTTACTGGGGATTGTAGATTAGGGTCTGCAGCTATCGATTATTTTCGTAGCGATTATTTATTGCACTGAATGAATAGCCTCTCTATGTCCCCTAAAAAGGCATATCAAACAAAACTCTGCTGCTACTGTACATTCATGACAACGCAGAAACACCCCCTTCATGGTCATAAATTAACAAAATGCTTAAAATTAAATTGAATCTCTTAGGTGTGAAGTACCTTAGTAAGGATGGATAATGATCATTGATCTCTTTTTTGTCGTTGGTGGTATCAATACTGCAATATAGAAATACTCTGTTACAGGTAAAAGTCAGGAATTCAACATGTACTCGAGTAAAAGCACAAAAGTATTGGCATCAAAAAAGTACTTAAACATAACTCATTATGCAGACTGTCAAATTTCAATGGACAAACTGTACTGTAGCACTTTGAGCACGGAAGCAAGGGATTTTCCTTCATTTTTTTATACAGCGAGCAAGACTTTTTCTGTCAAGTTGTCCGAACTGCACTGTATATACATATAGCTGAAGTGTTTAATATAATGTAGCAACCCCCCCACGAATAAAGACAGAGACTTGGGGGAGACTGGGGTTTGATGGGGGGAGGAGGTGCGGTGCCTAGTTCAGGTATGCTATAGGTTAACCCGGGAGAAGAAAGGAAGTGACACGCTGACCACCCTGGGCAAGACCTACGCTGGAGAAGCTATCGTTTGTTTGGGCAGAAGTTGCGGGATTTTGGCGGAAGTTCCGCCCGAGGAAATGACGTTGATGCTTTACAAATCGGTTTACATTCTCCGCGAATGAAACAAGTGCTGTGATTGGTCAGGAAAATATTGTATCCGGGGAAAATACATCTGACGGATGTTCCGACCGTCACTTCCGCCGATAGTTTCTCTCCCTTATATTGTGACCAGGCTTTTCTCTTCGCAGATGAGTAAGCCTGGGACCGAGGCTACACGCCGACTGTGGGCAGAGTGATTATGGAGCTAGACTGAGACAGACAGACAGAGCAGACTCTTTGTTATTTTCGGCACCTCCAGTCCCAACCCAGTTTTAGCTGTATTAAAAGGGCAATAAAACCCAGTTCTGGTTAAAACATGAATCTGGTCTCCTTCCTTTATTTACTAAGTTAGTGAATTAAAGCTGTGAGGGACCGTAAACGCTATTGTTGTCAAAAGTGGGATTCGAACCCACGCCTCCATGGGAGACTGCGACCTGAACACAGTATGTGTGTAATTGAAATGAAGAAACTAGAAACAAAAGTGTAAAAAGAGCAAAAGTGCAATGCCTCTGAGAAGTAGTGGAGTAAAAGTAAAAGTATTGGAAATTGGAAACACTCCAGTAAAGTACACATTCCTCAAAGTTGTGCTTGAAATACAGCACTCGAGTATTATGCACATTGTGTTACGTGTTCCACCACCGGTAATTATATACCTTCACCATTATAGTCGACTTGCCCACAAAGAAGCCACATGATGAGACAGACTCCACCGCCAAAACACCAGATTGTGATTAGTGCGTCTTCATTCAAAAACCCAACCCGACACGATAAAGGTTCATGGGTAGTTGTCAGCAAAACACTGGCTGAAGTTGTCTGATGCTGTGCAAGTAGTCCACCAGGGACACATCATCACCATTACGGAACAACACAGTGTCATTTGCATATAGTGTTGCTGACTGTCAGGGGAGACCTTGGATCTGCAAACTATCCCATTTCTACTCCAGGAAATTGGGGGGAGGGGGTTTCCAATGGAGCCACTCACCGCAGTTAATATTTAATCACATTCTTTTTTTCTTTTTTTTTTTATAATACTTTCCATTGGTTATATAAGACCCACAGACGTACGGTACACTTTCACCCTGCTGGTGTCCCCATTTTAGGCTTGTCATGAACTCATTATAAAGAGACAAGACAAGACAAGACAAGACAAGACAAGACAAGAAAAGAAAGCTTGAAGCTATTTTCATAACTTATACATACCCACTATACATACATACAATGAAGTACAAAAGAGGGCTTTGCTTATGATTAAATAAAGATGAATTATGGGCATACAAGGTTTCTGCTCGACAGTGACAATATCTTATCTATACTGGATGATGATGATGGTGATGTTTCCCCCCCCCCTCTCTCAAATTACAGAGACCATCAGATTCCTGGGTGATTAAAGTGACAAAGTTTCTCATCTTCTCCTCTCTCCTTCCTTTTCAAGTCTGTTTGATCTGTGGTCCATCTGTGATCAAGACAACGTGTGTGTGGGAGTCTGAGAAGTAGTGCAGACTGTGAATAATTAACAAATGTAGTATATCCATGAATATATAATGGTTAGGAGAAAGAAAAGAAAGGAGAGAAATAATGTAAGGATGCACGCGCAGGGCCGCACTGAAACACGAAACGCACACACCCATACAGCAACCGTGTACGGTATAAGACTATAAGTAAACAACAATATGAATTCAATTCAAGGGGCTTTATTGGCATGAGAAAACATATGTTTACATTGCCAAAGCAAAGAGCACAATACAACAGTACAACAATACAATCAAGACAAAAAAATATGCACATTTGATGGTCGGAATCTTCAATAAATCAAAAATGATTTGTACATTTGAAAGTCAGAATCATCAAAAATTATGTACCAAGATCACTTGATGCGGGAATACACACACAATATCACTTCCGCCTGCCTTTCTGCTGTAAATAAAAGAGTGACATTTTAAATTGCCGGTTATAATTTGCTCCTTCGGGATCCTAGCCGTTTCTGGACTGGAATTATATATAAGAAACATAGACCACCTCACCTCATGAAGAAGCTAATGCGGCGAAATGATTTCACCCATGGACCCAGCTTATTTGTCTGGAACACACAGATGCCCGGCAGTGTTATGACGTTGAGAAATGAGAGTCCAACATGGCCATGGGCCAAAGAAACGGTGGCTGTGTATTGATTATTAGGAAAAGTGTCAAGAAGGGAAGACACCCTGTATGATTGATTAAGCCCACAGTGCCACCACTGCTGCTACTAATGATATTAATAGGATAATAATTAATGCAACGCTGTGTTTTTAGAAACAGTAGCAAAGTGGAATTGTTTTTTATTGGATTGTTTTTCAAAGATTAAAATAAATAAATAAATAAAAGTGACATTAATAAAAACAGAGGATATATTCATTTAAACACGACGTAGAGCAAAAATAATAATACAGACAATACTGTAGCTTATACTGTAGTACAGATAGAACTGAGTCTATGCTGTTGTCCTTCGTAGGGCCTTCGAAACCCATAAACACATACTGTTGTGTAGGATACAGTAATCAGGATTATACAAGTAAGACAGCGAACGCGGGAAGCGAACGCAGTGTATTTGAAGTCCCTCTGTGAATTTTTCTCTTCGGTGTTGGTGTAACTGCGCCCTCTGGTGGCGGGTGGTGTCAAGCGCAGCGTGACACACAGACGGACGGACAGACATGTTCGACTAGTTACTATGGCTTCCATAGTAAGGTTGTTTTGAGGAAGCATTCTGATTGGTTGAAACAGCCTTCTAGCCGTGCTTCAAACCAGCATGATGAACACCTAATCAAAACAAAGAATTCAGCTGCTCTGTTCTCCCTGAACACAGCAGACTCAGTGGCTAGTCTTGGTGTCTTGGGACATTTGTGGGCATAGTGGCTACATCTGTCATGAAAAACATATGATTTGTTTAGTGATTGTCTTAGTTTTAAGGGTAACTGTTGTATAATTGCCATATTACACTTGAGGGGGTGGTTTAACATCACGTCTGCTCTGCTTTCCGCATTGCAGGTGTGCATTAATGACGTCAAACCACCCCCGCTCGTGTAATATTGCTTAAATATCACCTTCTATACTGTATACACAAAAGAGTCTCGGAGTCTATGGAACATATTTCTATGCCGTTTTAAATCTCTGTTTCAATTCACACATACTCTATAGGACTTTGGTCAACTCCGGTAGATTTGAAATGTGATCTATAGGCCTAAAAGAAATGTGACTGTGTCTTGGTCTTGAGCCTGAGACACAGCTGTTTCCTCATCCGAGCTGAGCTGGCCGTGCGTCAAAGAAGGGGGACATCATCTGCAGTGTGCCCAAACATGACATCAGCTCACACAGACTGAACGCTGCCTCGGGGGACACAATGGGAGACAAGTGGTGCTCATTCGCTGCCCTCTCATTACGACTTCCGCTTCGTTTTGTTGTGTGTTTCGTTCAGCTTATTATGTGAAAAATCAATATGCCTGGAGTTATAGGAAAAAATATGCCGGCCCGTTCCTATAGTTTATTTTGTCTCGTTTATTTTTTGTTGTCGTTGTGTTTCTTCATAATGGTTCATTATTACGTTATGGTTTATTTCTTGGCCCTGTCCTTCCATATCCACGCCAGACTGGTGGTCTAGCTGGCATGTGTAGCACACTGATTACGAACTCTCTGTGTACTTGATATTGCTGACGACCATTTTCCAATACCGTGCCGTTGTTTGACAGATTTTCGAATAAACCCGCTGGATTACATTCATTTTTGGTTTTTGGAAAATCAAATCCACCATGCTTAATATCACAGAGCAGTCGTTTTCCATTGAAGTTACATAATGCTATGATTATATATCAATGCATTTTACTGTAAAGCATTTTAAATACCTAGACCAGTGGTTTTCAGCCAGTGGTCCGGGGACCACCAGTGGTCCTTGAGGGAGTTCCAGTTGGTCCCCAGCTAAATGATGGAGAGTTGGTAACCACATGGACCCTTATAGATCTTTAACTCTTGGGAGTGTAAAATGAAACCAGTTTTAATTTTACACTCCCAAGAGTTACATTATTGTTAAACACCTGGATTACTTAATTTTCAAGAATCCACACAATTATATTCTTACTGTAGATTAATTGTTATTTTCATAAACATTTGCCTGTTATGTCTCCTAAATACAGCATAGAATTGTGGACAAAAACTACAAAAATCTATAGTTTGGGGTCTGAGAGACTAAAGCTCATCAAATGGTGGTCCGTGGCTCAAATTGCTGATAGTGGGCTCTGGTATCAAAATGGTTGAAAACCACTGACCTAGACAAAAATGGTCCCTGTATGAAAGATTCATGACCAAAAATTCAAACATTGAATCGTTGTTTGTCCAGCACCTGTACAGTATCTCCTCTGTTTGGAGAAAAACCACAGGACGGTTCATGTTTATGTATGATGTAAAGCTTTGAATAGATCAGTGGTTTTCAACCGTTTTAAACCATTATTTATTCAGCACTTGAGCCACGGACCACCATTTGATGACATTTAGTTAGACCCAAAACTATATGTTGAATAAGATTTTATCCACATTTCCATGCTGTATTGATGTGGTACCGTACAGGTAGGTAGGAGAAACAACAGGCAAATGTTAATCAAAATAACAATTATTCTACATGCTCTAATTGTGAAGACTTCATAAATTACGTAATGCAGATGGTTAACAATTACTCTTGACCTATAAGGGTCCATTTGGTGACTCATCATCATTTAGCTGGGGACCACCTGGAACCCGCTCAAGGACCACTGGTGGTCCCCGGACCACTGGTTGAAAACCACTGGAACAGATAATTGGTATTCATGCAGTAATGGTCCTTTAAAACATCTTTATGACATAATTTTATAACGTTCTTTAGATTTCTCAAAATGTATGGAAAACTAGCAGATCTACAATCTCACAACATGTCTCAACAATCCGTCATTAGCTTGTAAACGTGTAAAATAGGGCATAATTAAGTGGTTACGGGTCCCCATGGTGCCCTGCATGGCTACTGTAAGCACAGCTTGGGTCATTAAACATAATTTCTTCATGATAGAATCTTGTTTTTTAAATATGCACGATCTGAAAACACCTGTTCGTAAAGGTGACATTGACTGTGTAGGAGAGAGAGAGCACGGTGAGGGAACAAAATGATTGAATCCACTCCAGGGGAAAAAACAGATATTCAGAGGCCAACTTATCATCACTGTTGGGAGGAAGAAAGCTGATTGATCGAGGCTCCAATCTCAACTCTGTCTCTGCGTGTCAAAACTATTAAATTGAGATTTATAGCTTGTTGTTTTTATAACCTGTCAGTCGCCCCCCATGCACTCTGTGCTGTAGAGGGACAGTGAGACAGGGCATGTGAAGGAGGAAAACGAGAATGAGCAATGCCCACACATCACCTACAATACAGCACTGGTTCCTGAACTTTGAAAATAGCTCAGATCTACACAGGGACATGTACAGAGTGCTAGAGAGACAGGGGCTGAAATCCCGTAAGAGGGCACTTTTGGACAAAAATAGCGAAAACAGCAGATCTACAAGCTCACAACGCGCCGCGCTGCGACATGTTGAGAGCTTGGAGATCAGCTATTTTCAGGGTGCAACCCAGCACTCTTTAGCTAGTGGAGATGCGGTGTACGACATGGATTTCTAAACAAATTTGTTCAGCGCAAACTGCTGCATTTTTTTCTCCAAAGTCTCCAAAAGGAGACTTAGGAAAAAAATAATTATCCTGAATGCAGACTTTGGGTATGGAAAGGAAAGGAGGGGCATGTGCATTTCTTTCACCATAGTAAATGCTGCATTCGTGGTCTGGAAAGGGCAGTTGTTTTGAAGACGGGTAAAAGGGCAGGGGCTGAAGCCCCCGTTGATGTCTATGTGTGCACATCCCTGGATCTACAGCACCTCGGCAGCCGGCGGCCTGGAGGTTCCCCATGAGAAGGCACCGGACAAACAATCTAATCTGCTCTGATGTGGCTGGAGGGATGGCAGGTAGTGGAACGTCAGATTGTTTTGGACCACTGCTAATCAAACTTCTGTTCATGTCTTGGAAGAAGATCCGTCTGAAGAATAATATGTACCACTGTACCATTCAAGATTTAGTTTCAACAATATTCAAAAGCATATGGTTTATGTGGTTAACGTGATCTGGATGCTATATTATGAACACAGTCGGCTTGAGAGCGCTCTGGAACCCTGTCCAGGACCACTGGGGGACCCCGCTTAGAGAGCCAGTGCACTAGGCTACAACACTGATGGTACGACAATGTCTTGTATGTGTGAGAAACGTATATGATGCACGCACGCACGCACATGCACACACCATTTTCATCAGCGCTATAAAACCCGTATCCCTAAACTTCTTTGCCTTTTTTTTTTTCATTTTGAAAAACATTTTTGAATAGTTCAACTAGCCAATCTACATTGACACGTTTTGAGCTTGTAGACTGGCCATTTTAACTATTCAAAAATGTTCTTCAAAACAGTAAAAACGGCAAATACGTTCAGGGATAAGGGGTTTAGCGTGTGACAAAAATGGAGCCCATAGTTCCCCTCAGGATTAATCTGTTAGTCTGTCTATCTGCTGTATTTATACCTACTAATGTACTGTACGGTACACTGCATACAACATATACAGACTTTCCTAAACAACAATGAATAATGTGTGAACATGAGAGAGAAGACCTGGATATGAACTCTGTGTGTCCGTCACGTACACATCATATTTCCTGTTAACAATACTTCCATGCACCAAAAAAAAAGAAAGTCTTTCCTCCAATCACGATTCCACCAAGCTATATGTGAGCAGGTTTACCATTATGCAGGAGCATTCATCGCCCCCCCTCAGCATCATAAAGGAGGCAAAAGTCATCGGATCCCATCTTTCAGAGGAGTCCCAGTGAGGCGCCTAGTTGTACATTTGATCCCTTTTGTTCGTCGTGGCACAAGAGGGCCATGGCAAGCTGACAACAATATGGAGAAAGTAGGGTATACCTTACATCGCAGATGGGAGTTAATAGGACATGGTAATAGACCCACGGCGGGAGGTTTTTTTCAGAACGAGAAGAAAGTTGCTTTTTCTTTTCTCTGGTACAAAAAGCCGCCTGTCTGGGACATGCGGCGAGGAATTTTTTGTGGGGAGGTCACGGCCGGTCACTTTCAGGGAGTGCTTATCGGCCCTATCTGGAGATCTGTCACACGGAGAAAGACAGAAACGGAGTTCCCTTTGACTCGGGAATGGCGTGTGTGTCACTCGACAGGCATTCCTTTATGTCTGTAGTCTCTCACTCTCTCTCTCTCTCCATCTCTTACACTCGTTATTACTGCAACCGATGTCCCTCTGGCCTCCCCTCGCTCATTTTTCGGAGGTCTCTCTCTCTCTCTCTCGATCTATCCCCCCACTCTAAGCTCTCACCACGTTTTATCTCTTTCACTCTGATGAAACCGTCGCTTGAATACTTATGATGAAACTCTCCCACTCTTCTTCCGGTGGTGTCTGCAGCCTCCCATTCTACCATTGCTTCACTGCTACACCCCCCTCCCCACACACACACACACACATACACACATACTCCACTATGTCAACTCTATCTATCTGTGTATCTCTCTCTCTCTCTCTCTCTCTCTCTCTCTGTGTGATGGTGGGGTCCTTGCACGGTGCACACACACACACACACATGGACTTGAGTTTGATTCCAGTGTCATGGCCGTCCTGGCCTTTGATCAGACATGGTCTAT
>OOFJ01067155.1:5120-16706 GCA_900323375.1 Benthosema glaciale
AGCAAAACAATTTTGCACCACGTAATGTCAAATAAGTCTGTGACGAGGGCCGCCACGGTAGCGTGGAAGCCTCGGGTGGAGCCACTACGGGTACAGATCTTGGTGGTAGTAGCAGATATTCACTTCTTCTGTGCTCCCGTACTGGTGTGTGACTCAGAGGAGCAATATAGACTCGACTGAACCATCAGTCTGTGTATGAAATGCTTACAGTGAATTTGATTGAACTATAGGTTGAAATGGATATAGTAATCTAAAGTCATAGACAGTCATTCAGTACTTTTAGTTTAGCTGTAGAAGCTTATCTTATATCTGATCAATGCAGCCACCCTGTCACAATAACTCACAACGAACCTCAGCAAACACAACACAACACACATCAGTCTTCAATTGAAAAGTAGCATTTGGAATTCATGGTTATTCATGTAATTCATGTATGTCAAAGCCCAAAACCTCAGTCTAGCTCGAACCAAAGGAAATACCAAATTCAAGGATTATTGAAGTGATCAAGAGCCAAATACACATACTGTTCCTTGTTACTCTCATACCTTCAATGGCATACACAACACACGTACATTAGATCTTTGAAGGCTGAAGTGGAGAAGGGTACTACTTCTTCATGCCTACCAGTAATGCGTGCATAGGCCCATGGCTAACAGTTTGAAACCAGGTGTGAATCCAGCCGCAGACACAGTTTGGGGTGGAAAGGGAATTTGATACCGTCTGTCTGTTTTTAACACATTTTTATGTTCACAGGGCTGTCTCTGATTGGTGTCAAAGGATTAGAGTGCAAATAGAAAGCCTGTAGGGATTCTTGCCCTCAGGCGTCCACGCATCCGCCTGGGTGACAGTATGCTGGCGCTTTGGAATGCAAAATAGGGCCCATTGAATTTATTCTGTACTGGCCATATATGGAAGGTAGGGCCAGGCCTTAATTTCCGGGCCGGTTGAGAACTCTAGTTTAAGCCAGCTGCCGGGCGCGGCTGCACTGACAACTTTGGGGCAGGCCCGTCTAGTGTTGAAATGGACAGGTATCAGTCAAAATGTAGCATCAGATGTAGCGTTTCTGGCCAATATTGAATGCCATCAGGGATCTCCATATATAAACTTAATTGCAACCGCAGGTTGTTTTTCCCGTCAGTCAGCTGTTTGGTTAGTTGGTTGGTCATCCCAGGCATGTCACGAGGCATGACCATATATAGTCATGCCTGGGGTGACCAACCAACCAACCAAACAACTGACTGACGGGAATTGCACAATTTCATAGTAAATCTGCGACCTGCGGTCGCAATAATTTGTCAGCGTTTAAAAACACCTTTTGGCATTACCTTGGATGTTAGTTATTTTCACTATTTTTTGGCAAATGTTCAACCCATAATGACCCAAATATGCCAATGCCCAAAATAGGGACGCAAGTGGTTCATGACTTGTGAGTGTGTACTAACTGTCATGTCCACCCTCGTCGTGTCATTCCCTGTGACCAGCTGATGACCAAACACCCGTCAAAGCGTCTAGCCTGCGGCCCGGAGGGGGAGCGTGACCTCAAGCAGCACGCCTTCTTCAGACGGATCGACTGGGAGCGCCTGGAGACCCGCGACATACAGCCTCCGTTCAAGCCCAAAGTGGTGAGTCCTCCACAGCACACTCCACGTGTGTTCACCTAAAGACGACATGACATGATATTTGCTGTGAGAGTTTTTATATTTCTGTATATCGTGACATATTTCCTAGTGAAGCGGGAGCTGCATGTGCGTTTCAGCCACTCACAGCGTGGTGGGGGTGGGGTTGGAATGCACCAAGATGTCTGTCCCAAGTCTTTGTTCCAGCTATAAGCAGTGGTTACAATACTTTGTACTGCATCTCAGAAGCAAGTACAGGAAGACCAAAAACAGGTCTCCCTGAGGAAGCTGAGGAAGTACTACTGTTAAACCTAAAAAAATAGAGATTGTTGTTACAAATGCTATGTAGTACTGTGGTTACAGAACATACCGTAATGGTACAGTACATACATGATGACCACATTAAGCAGCATGAGCAGTGAACACACAATCACAGAATTTGTTAATGCACTCATACACAACCACGGGTAAAAAAAATAATAAATGCAAAAACCTGCAATTCACTGTACTGTGTTTGCATACACATAAACAAGATCATAATGTGCTAATTAGCTAAGAGGCAAAGATGGCATCTTTTGTTCCCACAGTGCCCCATGCAGTGCAGTACTGTAGGTTGCTTTCTCTACTCTGCTGAACCATTTTATTTGATGTTCTGTGTTTTATCACTTGCCTAGGGAGTGTGTGTGCGCTTGTCTGTTTTCACCAGCTTTCACCGGAGCATTTCAATCACATGCAGTGTGTAGAATGTAACTTGCTGTGATTGCTGCAATGGAATAATTTTTTTTAGTTTTTCAGTATTTATAGTCCATTTTTAGATTGTTATTTGGAAGCATCTACTTTTGCTTGAGTGAGTTATTTCTAGACATTAGATACACACAAGCATACACAGGTATGCATCTTAGGTTTTTATTGAATTGAGTTAGATCGCACTCTTCACTACCATTTGAATAGATCACGGTTGCTAGGTGGTCGAGTAAACGGGAAATAACTGGAAGTTAAAAGTCTGCTTGCTGTCCACCTCCAGCAGAACAGATTTTGTTTTAATCCATTTATCTCGGGTTCTTTCCGAAGATTGCATAATAGGCTCCAGCCTGACATCGAGTTCTGAGTCCCTGAGTCCCGTTCATGACGACCTTTGCTGCATGTCTCTCTCCTTCTCTCTCTCCCTGCTTCCTGTCTTCACTTAAAGTAACTTAACTATCAATAAAGGCAGAAAAGCCAAAAACAAATCTTTAAAAGAAAAAAAAGAAAGAGAAAGACACTGACCCCTAAATGCTCCCGATGAGCAGGTTGGTTGGTGCATGTGTGTGAATGTAATGCACATTGTAAAGTGCTTTGGCTAAGGGTGCTCTTAAATGCAAACCAATTATCTGTGTCTGGCAAACATGGACAAAACACACCAAATGGCTTTACAACGGAAACTGAAATGGAAATACTTGTGTTGCTTGCCTACCGTCTGTACACTCGCCACTGCATTCAGATGGAGAGTGAGCCCACAGTGGAGAGTGACAGCAAGGTTTCCAACCACAATGTTAACACAATGTTAACCACAATGTTAGATAACTCGTAGAATAATGGCTCATGGCTGTTCATGAAGGTAAGTGGACAAGACATGGATGGAGGTTAAGGTCAGTTAATACCATTGGCCTGTACGTACAGTACAAGCTATCCCATGTGCTCTTCAATAGCCTACCTATGGCCAAACATGGGACTGTGGTTTCTATCCATTTATTATCCAAAGAAACTCAAAGTGCCATAAATTATTGTGGAAGTATAATGCTCTAGCTACTTAATGTACGGTAATGAAGCCAAGAGTTCAATCATAGTCCATTAGAATGAAGGTTAAGGGCCAGGTATGTTAAGGTGTAGCATTAATTAGCTTTAATTACAAAATGCTTTTTTAACCTCCAATGGCACATTTTCCAGCTATCACAACATGTATATAATCATACAGCACACAGAGTTAACACAAGTCATTAGTGTACTGTATACCCTTTACGTGGCCTGCTTTTGTATAGTCAAAACGCCTCCAGGCTCGAGCTATATGTGTCATGTCATCTGCTGTATGGGCCGTAAGTAATTTTGAAGACAACCTCGATGCATAATTAACGGAAACGTCCATCCATATATTATGAATGAATGCTTCATAAAGCTGTGGCCGGGCTGTCGGGCAAAACGAGTGCTTTTGAATTCCCTTGTGTATACATGCACACAAACACAGACTCTGTCCCTGTTTCTCATTTATCCTCGGTCTAGTTCCCTGTCTCTGTTGTCACTGTTTAATACTTTGTGAAAACACAGAGAAAGGTAAAAACATGAATTGGGTCATGTGTGCGTGGCGTGCGTGTAACATGTATGTTATTGAGTTTAAAAGATATTGTTCGCTTCTACTCTTATATGTGATGAATTGTCTTACCTTGTGGGCCACGAGCCTGTAATAAAGTTTATATGGTACAGTGTGTATAGTCTCCTGCTGTCTGTGCAGGATTTGCTGTGTGAGGGGGAGGGAGGCAGGGACAGAAACAAAGGAAGACTTAAAAGACACCTGAAAGTAGGCGTGCGTGTGCGTGTTTGCATGAAAGAAAGACATGTTTTGTGTGTGTAGCTGTGCAAAATACAGTAACGTTGGTGAAAATGGCTGCCAAGGTTCATCCTGCATGCATACCTGCATGTCCCTAGTCCGCATGTAATAAAGTGAGAGTGAACGAGAAAAAAGGAAGAGAGAGTTATTTCACTCCGTGAAATAACATGTTACCCCATCCCAATATATCACCTCCATCCACCTCCCATGTAACACTGTTGTGTTGTGAGTAGCCTATGATGTCATCATCAAATAGATGTTAGCACCTTACTCCCTTCACTAAACCCCCACCCCCACACCACTCCTCTCCACCCTCCGTCTCGTCCCGTTTCCACCTTCCTCCTCTCGCCATTCGATCTCACTTCATCCGCGCGTGACTGCTGTGGAATTGCAATCAATAACACCAGTAGCAGCCAGCTCAGAGCGGCATCGAATTAATCACTTGTGTATTGCCGGACTAGACAGCTTGGAGGACTCGAGCCCCAAATCCAAAGCGAGGCGCATGAAGGGAGCATCGGTTTTAAGAGCTTGCGCTACTGCAGACGCCGTTACCGTATGTAGATTGTAGACAGTAGTAGGTATGTACAGACGCACAGGTTTTGTCGCTGCGCTGCCTATAAACGCAGACAAAATCGGGTGACGGCGATCAAAGCGTGCACACACACTACTACGTCATATGTCGGGTAATTACAAATTACGTGACAATAAGTAATGACAGTAAGCCGTCACTGTAGGATACATTTGAAGTGTTTGTGTTCAACTTGATTGTCTGACCATGTGGAAATTGGAGTGAATATAAATTATTACAATATTAACATTGTATCTATTTAAAGCTGAGTGCAACTGAAAATGCATGTTAATGAGCTGGGAAACATATTTCTCTTATTATTGTCTACAAGTTTATTTTTTCCATGTGACTGACTGAACCCAAAAGCAAATAGATCCCAGATGTCATCTGTACACTGTATGTTATTGGGCATTATTCTCTTTTAAACCTTTTAAACTCTTCCATAGGATGTATGAGAGAGAGATTGAGAGAGAGTGTGTCTTGTCTTGGCATAACTTCTAATGGAGACAGACTCTCATTTATCGTAGTAAGAGTGCCTTTAATATGCTTGAGTGCACAAGTGTGTGTCTGCATATGTGCACACAGAGAGAGAGAGCGATTAAAGAGAACAAAACTAGGTCAAACATCCATATAGAGACTAAAATGGTGTGTAGGAGAACACCGTCTAAAGATGTTAATCCTATAAACTGAACTACAGTAATAGTGCAAATATTTAATGTATGAAGGCACAAAGTACGTCAAGTCAATAAATTGGGTAAATTGTAAGTAAACCTACTGTATATTAGATGTAATTTGTTTAAATGTCCCAATTTAATCCTTTTTCAACACAACACACATTCAACACTACCTAAGAAGGTTGTAAATAGCTACGTTGTTGCCAAGAGACAGATTTAATCTTATGGCAATGGATTCCTCCTGAGTCCCTTGGCCTCGGCTCTGGAAGGGGTGAATACAATGGAATCTGACTGACACTGTACTCTAAGTTTGGGCTATAAGCAAGATATATTAGGCTAGATCTCTAGACTAAAGTAAGAAATAGATGAATGAATCAATCAATCCGTATCTAATTGGGGCTTCGAGGGCACACCGATCATGCTCCGCTGTGTCACTATAAGGCCCCATACACACATATCAAACACATGTTCTGTGTTCTGTCTGTCTGCTTTTCCAATGGAAGTCACATGGTTTGACCAAACATTTTTGTTTGATGGCTGTGTTCTGCCAATCAAACACAAATCAGAAAACCAGGGCCTCATTCAATCAAGTAGAATACATTTTCATTGCTGCATTGCATTATATCTCGCTTCAAATGTTTTCAAAAACATTCTTGAGAGCAATATTTAGTTTATGACAGTGTGGTTTACATGGCTGTGTCATGTTGGATATGACAAGCAGCATGATCAAGCAGCGCGAATATGAGCAGGCCTTCTGAGCCTTTGATTATACAGCGGTCTGTTATTGAGCCCAGCTATCATTATCCGGAAATTTCGCCCCGCTGAATTCAGTGATGGACCAATCGGAAACGAGCATTCAACCAAGCCGTGTAATAAGTCAAGATATCACAGATGTATGTTAGACACTGGGCTACTCTGCTTCTCTGCTTCTGACTGCAGCAGCATATTATTGACGGCGGCTGTGGATCAGGAGGTAGAGCAGGTCGTCCAATGATCCATGGGTCGGCGGTTCGAATCCCGGCTCCTCCTGTCTACACGTCGAAGTGTCCTTGGGCAAGACACTGAACCCCACCTTGCCTCCAGTGGTTGCCACCACTGGTGTGTGAATGTGGGCAGTGAGGACGCTGGCGTCGACTGTTCGCCACTTCACCTCCCAATGTATGAATGAATTGACCATTGTAAAGCGCTTTGAGTAAGCACGTAGTGCATAGAAAAGCGCTATAAAAATGCAATCCATTATTATTATTATTATTATTGAAGCCATTAATTCCACAGTGTTAGAATTTAAATGTAACAGGGGGGCACGGTAGCTCAGTGGTAGTGCTGTCGCCTCACAACTAGAAGGTCCTGGGTTTGATTCCCGGGTGGGTGCTGGCGGCGTGTTTCCTCCTCCGTGACTCCTCAGTGCCCATACCCGAGGCGGGGTTGGCAAAAGGGCCCTTCTGTGTGGAGTTTGCATGTTCGCAAAAACGTGGAGTAATCCTGGCCTCTAAACTGCCTCCCCCTGGCCAACCGGGGCGCCTGATGGAGAAAGAAACTGGTCGGAATAACGTGTTCCTTCCACATGCTACGTCCGGCCGGGGAAGATCCCCCCTGTCAGGTGAAAAGAAGCAGCTTGGACTCCTCATGCATAGAAGGAAGCATGAGGCCAATCCGCTGCCCCCCCAGGTTGGCGGAGGATCACATTAGATAATTGACACAGGGGTGAAAATGGGTTACAAAATCGTGGGATAAAATTTTAAATTAAAAAAAGAATATAAATGTAACTCTGTATCATCTTTTATCACAATGTATGTTGGAGGAAATGTTAAAATGCCAAGCAAAGAAAAAGACTAAAAACACTATGTAAGTGACACCTCTGTTTTTAGCTAGTACGCCAAGGGCTAAATATATGATTGGATGGTTCTTGTGGCTCCAACTCTGCTGCTCTTTTCCAACACGTTGAGCTATTTTTAACGTCTATAGCAGTCGAGCTCACTCAGCACATGCAGTAGTAGAGTGTATCCTCGCCATGGAAAAGAATGAATCAAAATGAATGCGAAATGCGAACAACTGTATTTTCCTCCCATGTATGCCTTGTGTGTATTATGGTAAAGTAACGATAATCATCATCATCACATTCTGGCCAATGACTTTTGGGCGTCCTCACTTTTCTGTCATCACTTTTTATCCTCAATTCCAATCCGGCCAATCTCTTTTAGCGTCCTCCGTTTTCTGTCCTCACTTTTTATCCTCAATTCCGTGGCTAAGCCACGCAATCACACACAAAGCTGGGCATAAGAGGGGCTAGCGCCCGTCCAAAAAAGATTCTGAACCTGTTGACCATGTAGTGAACAGCCAAGGTTGTATTATGTAAAATGTTAGGTTGGTTTATTTTACTAACTTGAGTTTATAGATCCTCTATTTGTTCTATTTTCAAAAATAATTTAAGTTATAAAGTTGGTTTGTCAGAGCTTTCAAGTTGACTGAAATGATTTTCACATAGCATGAAGCCCAATTCACACTGACATGAATGTGTTGCAACACTTCCAGATCTAGCATTTTCTACTTGCGTGTTCGTCACCCTACTTTGGGTTACTTTCTACAGCGCTCAAATAGGGACTGGATGCCAGGTGCATACATTATTGTCTGCTGGAGAACAGGCAACAGAGCTGCCACACTGTGTGATGCTGACGCTGTTTCCATGCCATTCAGCAGCTGTTTCATACATGGACAGAAACTGAGATTCAGGCAATTGGAATGAAAACATCTGCCACTATAATGTTCCATGAAATGAGGCCTTATGCCGTATCAACTTTTCCCCATGTGCTTAATTCCATGTCCTTGATAAAAAACATAAGCAGAAATGTCCTTTCTGTCTGTTCTGGTTCTGCGTTGCCGTCAGCTGCATGTGTGTTTGTGTTACACAGAGCCAGTACTCTCTGTATTCTCACTTCTCAGGCAGTCGCACAACAGGGTGTCCCGCACGCATGTGCGTGTGTTTCAAGTCAACTTAGCATCTGTCTTTTGGGCATTATACTGTCACAAATAGTCAAACTCTTCCAAAATAGCAGATGATGATGATCTTCAACCACACAATACGTCACAATGTGATGTGTCGTGAGCTAGTAGATCTGCTATTTTGTGTCACAGCAGGGATTTATTTGATTGATTGATTGATTGATTGATTGATTGATTGATTGATTGATTGATTGATTGAATACATTATTATGCAGAAATGTAAACAGCATCTCCCACACAGCATTGTTGCGTTCATGGTGCTGAACAGCATTTGGTTTAGATTGCAACCATTCCAAGCGAGTTTGCAAACACTGGCAGATAACAGTATGCTACATTATGGCACAAAATGCCTTGTAATAAGTCCGGCCTTTATGTATTTGCCCTGGGTGAGGGGAGTGGTTACAGAGGGTAATGAGCTTGTGCTAATTAGTCATATCCCCCTAGGGAAGGCACGTCGGCAGCTGACACTGGATAAATGCTAGTGTCTCCTCAGCCATGAATTCTACCAAACTGTCCACAGCAGCCTTGGGCTGTGTTCACACAAGGCAAACAAATAATTAAAAAAATGTGGTATTTTTTTTATGTTAAACACTATGAGAAATCACCATAAGGAAACCACATATAGCGGCTGCTTTTAAAAGTTGAGAATAGTTTAATGTTTCTTAGAAACAGGGGCGCTTATGCCCCAATATCACCACAGATGCAACTATTATTACATAATATATTTTAAAGCTCGCTGCTTTAAAAGTGTTGCCATGTCTGTTAATTGTAAGCGACGTTGGGCTTGTTTTTCTGTAAAGTTGCTTGGAATTTATTGGTGGTTGTGGGTTTTTGTGCTTGTTTCATAAAATGTTAGACGCTTATTTGGGCTTGTTTCCATTTTCATGTCAAGGACCTGAAAATGTCAATGTATTTGGACAACGCCTTCTAAAAAATATTTTGTTCCTGGGACTTTTTTCCCTCAACGAGCTACGAGCTCACAACATGCGACGCGTTGTGAGCTTGTAGATTAGCTATTTTCAAATTGCCGATGCATATAACTTTAAAGTGCTCATGTGGCCTATCAGAGGCTTCTTTTGGGCTTGGTTTTCCTGCATCTGGTTGCTTATTTCTCTCACAAATACATTACATTGCCCGTGACAACCCAGCATGGCAGTGAAAATGGCAGTAATGGGATGCGCACTCACACTCCTGGTCATACATGACCTGGGTTTGTAAAGAACATCTCTGAAGTGCTAATTCGACCGCTGCATGGCACGAACCATTTCTATGCCTTTCGTATATGATTTGAATATCCTCTCTTCACCCAAACCAAAGAAGACATGTCTTTGATGTCTCACATGTGGTGTTGGCGGTTTGCCTGCACTCCCGTGAACATACTAATTAACCCTGTTTGCCACCTTGTAACATCATACCGCTGTTTTGGGCTCGGGCTATAATTTTGTCCCTCATAATGTGCTAGTCTTCACCAGTGGGAGGTGCAACGCACAGCAACATTTACATAATACATGTGAGCCGAGATGAACGTGGCCTATGTATTTTTAGGAGCAGATTGCTAAAACAATTGTGCCATTGTTAACTTGGGCATCCAGGATGCCTTACTGCAACGGGATGTAGAGCGTGTAATGTCGAGTCATTGCGGGAATACTGTAGGTGCATAATAGCACAAGAAGAACAGAACATCAGGTGTAGGATGCTCTCCACTTCAATGTGGGCCATGGGAGAGATGGACACATACTCCTGTTTGTTTGAAACGGTGAATGAAGAGTTTTGCCTGTTGTTTTCTGTGTGAGCAAAAACATGATCCAGTTTACCGGCGTCATCCTTTTGTCATACTGTAGTTTATGACAATGATGTCTGATCTAATCACTTTAACAGTATGTGGCATTTGCTTTGTGTCCCTCAGTGTAAATGGCAATGTGCACTGCAAAATCATTGTGTGTGTGTCAATTTAATTCTGAGGCATGAAAGTGTGGACAGGATACTAATTTTGGCAGATTCTGATTTCCATGAGCTGTCCAGGAGCCTGTGACTTTGAGGTGAAAAGATATATACAAGATTTGTTTGGATGAACTATGGATTTGAATTAAATGGTAATGGTATTCTTACAATAAGCATGTTAATGAGGGAAACATACATCTCCACAACCTGAACAATTCACCTCATTGTTTGTATACTGTATGTCTGATGATGTCTCCACTGCGACAAAAAAATCTGTTTTGTTTTTGTTGCCTAGCAACATATACTGTAGTGTACCAGGACAATATACAGTGACAGTGCCTTCCCTGGCATTGTGGGAAGCGGTGATCACTGTGTCAGATCTATAGGGGCAGCTCACAATACCTGTGAATCTGTGTGCTAACTTTTTGTACTACCTGTCTGTGAGTTGGAGATGCAGATGATCGGCAGAGTGTGACAGTTTACTGCCCTGGAGGCAACATAGAGGTCCAGAATTAAATTGACACCAAGAATTTAGCTGTGAAGCAAAACCTTGTTTTGTCTGAATGTTAAACATAACATAACACCATAACACAAACTCAGTGACCTGAGTGTCCGCCCTGAGACTGGGAGGTCGGGGGTTCGATCCCCGGCCGGGTCATACCAAAGACTCTAAAAATGGGATCCAGTGTCTCCCTGCTTGACACTCGGCAAGAGTCGGCATCAAGGGGTGGATTGGGGATAAGTCCCTGCGACATACTAGAATCATGTCCAGGGGGTGTACTTGTACACCAAGCTGCCTCACACTACAGAAACAGGAGATAGGCTCCATGGTTCGGCAAGGCTTACTTACTTACTTATGCTTTGGATCCCCCTTCACTCATGTCTTGCATGGTTTCCAACCTTTTCTGGATCAGGGCCCACTAGAACCTCTTGAAAATGTCTGTGGCCCGGTCATCTTTTCAGAGAACGTTTCAGAGCACGTAATTAAGCAATATTACACGAGAGGGTGTGATTTAACGTGATTTGAGTCACGCCTGCGGTGCCGTAGGAACTTCCGAAGGTATTGCAGAAGAAATTATACGACAGTTACCCTTAAAACTAACAGAACCGCTGAAAAATAATATTTTTTCAATGACAGATGTAGTCCCTACGACCACAAATGTCCCAAGAAACTAGCTAGCCTAGCCACCGAGTCTGCTGTGCTCT